>OMLB01019799.1:0-11614 GCA_900302555.1 Myripristis jacobus
AGAAGTTTGTTCAGATGTAAGACTGTATCACCTCACACACCACTCCCCAGAAATCATTTTTTAAAAAAAGGGGACTTTTTGAATGTCAAAAAATGTATATATAGAAAGAAATGTTTAAAAAAAATGTACAGACATGAGACAATGTGCTTCTAAAATATTTTCCATGTGACTGAGTTGGTACATGTTTCTTGAGGATGATCGGAAGCAGTTCAAAGCCACAGCATCACAACCATTACCATTGGAGTCATAATATAAATATCTCCAAATAACACTGGCAGTATGGATACAAATAAATCCAGGGCCTAAGTGCCCAAATTTTATTACCCAGATTTTCTGAGCTGGCCCCAGAATTCGATCGCAGTCTCACTTCCCATTTATCTCCGTCTTTCCTGTATTTGAAATTGATCTGTGCCAATCACATAAAATTGTTCGGTCAATTAACAATCTCTAAAGTGCACACTCTGTCATAAGAATAACTGCTTTCATCCTAGTTACTGGAACTAAAACTGCTGTAGTTTCAGAGGCAAAAAAATGAGGGCAACATCAGCTTATCTCCAGCAGGGGGCACTATTAACCAGAGAGGGAGGACAACAACATCCTGTGTTAGAGCACTGGAGGAATGGGTTACTGGGATTAAGGTTAAGATTTGTTTGTACAAACCCCACATCACTGTAGAATAAAAATATAATTTATGCAAACATAATTTAGCATTACTGTAGGGGGGGAAATAATGAATTAATATGATAGAACTCCCACATGTGTAGATTCAGCGACAATAAAAACAAGCATTGCCACCACTGATTACAATACACAAAGCTGTTACAGACTGCAATATATTTTTCCTTAAATGAGAAGTTATGGATTCAGCTCACATTTACAGTTGCTTAAATAGATAAAAACACAGATTAGTGATCAGGAATCTTTCATGAAACGTAAGCAATCAGTGACAACAACAACTGACCACACAGGCAAGTGGGACTTAAATGTAAACTAAAAGCATTTGATGGATCCATGCACTTGCACACAGAACAAAAATTTATCATGTAACAGTCTTATCCTAATGTGAAAATTTGCTTTGTTTTAAAGATTACTTTTTTTTTTTTTTTACGCAAGATCTGTTTGTATAAGACTATAAGCCTCATAGATCAGTGCTTTTTCCTGCAGAGAAGAATGAGACTAACACAAAAGTAGTGGATTATTATCACTGCATAATGTATTTTCACCATCAGAGGTGTCATGCTATTATTCAGAATTATTCCCAAAAATAGACCTAATATCTAAAATGTTATCATCCATGACCCTTTGAACCATTTTTATGTGTGTTTTTCACTTCCTTTATTTCTAGGACTTACGGTTTTGTCTCAGCCATGCCACACTCACACACCAGAAATACACTCATGATCATTTTGCACATGACTGCTGCTAGGACACTTTAAATTTTATTTTATTTTATTTTATTTTATTTCATGGGCAAATGACTTTAGGGCTATGATACAAAGCCAAAAATCTATGGAAAAGTAGAGGAACAATTTTTCCTGGAGATAACGTTTGTCAGTATTTCTTCAAACACTTTTTATGTATATCTTGTCTTGTTTTTCACATTAATTTTCCCAGATTTACCATTAATATTTAAGAATACATTGTTGAAAGTGGGTTTGCACATCTCTTTTGTCCCAAAAAAAAAGATTATATATCATGGCATATTCAAAATGAAAAGAAAAAAGGTGATAAATAGCTGGATAATAAAGTAAAGATGTGTGGATAACATACAAATAGAATATGAAATGTAGTAAATAGTGAATACTATGCTTTGCCATTCAATTCACATTGAACATTTTTTTTCTGTAATGGTTTATTTTATTGTTCCATCTTCTTTGTTTCTTCTCTCACCATCCCGGTCTCCTCCACGCCACAGGGTGTCTATCAGAGTTAAGTTGTGGAGGGAGATTACGCCTGTGTGTGCGTGTGTGCATGTGTGTGTGAGCACGTGCACGTGTGCATGTGAGTGAAGGGTTGGGCGGCAGCTGGCCAAGGCTTTTTTTCAGTGCACCCGCCTTGGGGAGCCCCCACTCCAGCTGTGATTGATGCGCTCCTGTTGCTGACCGTGCAGAGGCCAGAGCACAGGGACCCGCTGAGGCTGATGTTTATTTGTGGTCAGAAACCGCCTCGGTCAGGGGGCCCTGGTCGTCAAACATCTTAATCCTCACAAACACAGCTCTGGGTCTGATTTTCTCTTCAAGAAGGACACATCATGTTCTCTTTTCACTGTTGACTACAGCACATTGATTTAAATCTCTGTTGGTAATTTTGTTATTTGTGGAAATTATCTACAAAACATACTGACATAAACAAAGTGTAATAAAGAGATTAGGCAGAGAGTTAAGGCTTTAATAATCAGCTCAACATTCACTCTATTTAGCATGCCCTTCAAAAATATTTCATTGAGAAGATTTTTTTTTCTTACAAAGACTGTGCTCTAACAAACCCAAATATAGTAGTGGACAGTGGAGTCTGAACATAAAAGACTTCTGTTTCAGAATCAAAAAGATAAATGACCACATTCAAGCAGTGTAGTGGGATAGTGGTATATACACAAATGTCTCTTTGATCACCACGGATGTAGGTTTTTTAGTGCTGAGTGAAAAAAAAAAAAAAAAGCGTTTTTTTTTGTATGTGACATTCTGGAGCACTTCAAGGAAATGATCGGTCAAAGTGCAATCAACAGGCGAAGCCAAAGCTCCATTCCTCGCTCCCTCTGGGGCTGTAAAGGTAATACCAGCGAGATCCACAGCCACAGGGGGAAGAGCAGCTCCCTGGACGGGGCCAGTAGTTTGTTTTTGTTTCGGTTTGAACTGAGAGACAAGCTGTGTTCATGTGCAGGTAAATGGAATTACAATGAAAGCGGCCCAAATCATGTTATTGTCTTTGTAATAAGTTATAACTGAAGAATAGGTGAACTGATGGCTTGTGATTCACAGTTCAATAATAAAATATTAGTTCACAGTGCTGGGTTATGAAACGTACATCACACCACTGAAAGTTTATATATATATAAAAAACAAGACAAGAAAGCTTTGAAGGCTTGCTATAGAGTTCATTGTCCTGTATGTTTATGATAAACAACAACAAAAAAATGACATTATACCACATAATCAAATAAGACAAAGCACACCAGTTAACTCCCACTCCGCAATAGTCAACCAACCAATCAGATGGCTTAAAAAAAAAAAAAGATAAAGCATGGTTGCCTTCTGATCATGCATGCATTTTCCAGAGACAGGCTTGTGTATGACAGGCAGTGACACAAGGCGCCGTGCACAGTCGCTGCCCAGTGATTCTCTGCATGTAGAGGCTCTCCATCTCCCTGCGACACATCTGCATGCATGTTTGTTTTTATAGAGCCCTGCCTTCACTCTCTCATTACACCACAGGTTAATGGCTGACTTAAAAATTAATGACCCCAAAAGATATACAAGCTCTTAAGGCTGAAGGTGTGATATATGATTTCATGTTGCAACCACTGTTTGCAAACACCGTTCTCAAAGCCAAGCAGGAAAAATGTCTTCTTTTTTTTAATTTTGCAGGGGCTTGTGTTACTGGTGCAGTCTCAGTTTATTTTGCATAGTTCACAGCTGGGTCACGGCTGGAGTGATGTTGAGAGTAATGCGTGTGCTAATGTTCATTGTCTTGATTCCTGCTTCGACTCACAGGACTTTAATCTGAATTGACTGTGCTCTTTGGAAGTTAAGAGGGCACTGATATAACTAAACAAATCCAATATGATTTTGGCAGTATTTTATTGATTAAGTTCACGTCGGGCCATGGAGCTACGCGCTGACAACAGATGCTATAGATCCCTCCAGGTTAAGATTAAGGTTCTGCCTCCTCTCATACTAAAGTCTGACAGCGACACTCCTGCTACAGTGTCCAAACATTGTGTGGATTACCAGGAATAATAAAACCAGCACCCAGCACTTTAAACTGGATGTGCCTATCTGATGCAGGGGGGGGAGATTGATCTCCCATAATGCTTTGTCTTGATGAGACAATGAAAAATGGCCCTAGCCGGCAACATGTCAATATCAGGGCTGGAGATGCACCGACGGTCTTAGGTTCTTATTTAATCCGGTTTTCTTTAAGATGATAGCTCTTGTTACATTTTCACTGCCTGTCTGTCAGCTTGACATTGCAATATTCCCCCTCTCCTCAGTTTCCTGGTCGGTTTCATTTATTTTAAAACACCATTTCACACACGGCTGACTTTAACAAGGCATTATACAGCACTGAGGGAGAGTCTGGGAGATAGAATTGTGACAGATACAACATTTTTTATGGTGAAAATACAGAATATTGTAAACAGCAGACTGTATAAATGTGGCAGAGTTCACAGAGGAAAGCTGCTCATGTATGTGTGTGTGTGTGTGTGTGTGTGTCATTCAGCCTCTCTATCCCTATGGAAATGATGTCCAATGTCAGGTCTTGTGACTCCATCCATTTATTTATTTATTTATTTATTTATTTATTTATTTATTTTAGCAGTAGCAGTAGCACTTTTGCTTATTAGCAATGCATTTTAAGAGAATGAATTAGACTTAATTTTTTTCAGCTTATCAAACAGTTCAGAGATCACAGAGGTTTACATATTGATTATGTGTCATTTGGTTATAGCATTATATTGGAGATACATAAAGCATGTCCCTCACATACAAGCAGCCATATGCAAATAGGCAATTTTGCCCGCACAATTACTTTATGACATGCAGTATTTTTTTCCCTGACATAATCCCATTGCCTGAAAAAAATGCTGCCCATCTACCAAGGCCAAAGTGATGTTGGGAATGTTGCAGGGGCTGTCATAGTATTTGGTGTGACTGCATGAACTGCTTACACAACACAGCTTATTTTGCATTCTGCATGCCATTATAAGATGGCAGATCATGCTGCTGCAATTCTCTCTTTAAAAAAAAATGTGACAAAGGTTAGTAAAAAAAAAATAAAAATATTGTGACAAAGATGTAGTAGGTCATGACAGAATCCCCATGAAATTTCAGGGAAAAGGTCCCACCCTCACATCATCAGTTTAGTATTTTTCCCAGTTACAAGTATTGCAGTCTGGTCTTGCTGTAACCACTATGGCATATTACTGTGAGGGAGTAGTGACAGTGGGGCTGTAGTTCCTCGCTGCACCCTCCACGATGCAGCTGTGGGTGAAACATGCCGTGGCTGACATATCAGTGATGTTTATTAAGAGACGAGTCTATCAGGTCTCATAAGCCAGTTCTCGCAGGCGGCAGATCTTTTGTTTCTTCCGGAGGGTGTCATCAATCTTGCGTGGCTGCGCTCTCCTGAGCGCTTGATGGGAGATCACGGATCCCTCCCTCCCATCGCAATGGGTTCAGTGGTAGAGGCAGGTAGACAGCACTCACACACACACACACACACGCACACACACACACACACACACACACACACTCAGAAGCCTACATGCTCTGCAGAGCACCTCCATTCCGGGATGGAAAGCACACAGGGATGCTCCATTGTCGACATGACACTGTAATGTTTGCCATATTACTAAGAGGGATAAGCTTGCCAAAAGATAGTGGAATATATAAGTTTTGAAACACAGCATGGCCTTAACTTTGAATATCGGCTGCCACTGCTCATTCATATTTTACCACTACAATACAAGGACTTCTCCTGTTTTTCTGAAAATCATTCACCATATGTTTCATGTTCAGTGCTGTTGTAGAGGAAACCTATATGGGATTTTTTTTCTAAATATATCATTGTCAAACTGTGATGATGAACACTGCCATCCATGTTAACTCTGGCTCTGTGTGTGATTTTCCTGCAGCTCCTGGAAGTATTTTTATGCTCGCTGGCAGAATAAGAATCTACATCTTGATCCCTCCAGATCTGCTGAAGTCATGAAGTGACTGGAGGATTTTTAATAGGTCCTTGATGAACTGTTGGTGCCTGCGGTCATAATGTTTATGGACCAGCTGATGGGCCTCATGTAAGACACAACGCGGCGTGACAAACACTGCTGTAAAAAGACGTACAGTAACACACCAGTGGACCAATAATCTTTCAGAACCATCACACATCAAATTAAACAGCTTTATGGAAAATTCTTCAGTGTAAACCTCAACTTTGTCTAAACTTACAAACAATACTTACAAACTCTGACTCAAAAAATAACTAAAAAAACAATCCTCTTCCACTGCATGGTCACTGTAGACCTACCTCATCAGTGTTTGATATAACAATAAAATATAGATTAATAGATTACAATTGTTATGAAAACAGGAGTTGGAAAAATACAAACTTCAAATATAAGTAACACAGTTCCACAGATTGAATAAATAAACAATGATAATAAATACATCAATACATGATAATGAGTAAATATAAAATAACACATATAATGCTGCTATTCAGAACAGTCACAAACTATTCAAACCTGTCACAACCTCAGTAAGTCTTGACTCACTTAATACATACGATTACATTTTAATTAATTCCTTTATTTATAATCATGTGCCCACAACTCTTTCTCACATTCAAAAAAATGCCTATATGCCTATATGCTATGTTCATCACATTTCAATTAGAATAATCTAAATGAGATTATTAATACCTTTTGTCATCTCAATAAATGGCGATCTAAAATATCAGAAATCTATCTATCTGACTGTCAAAGAAAAACTTTTCACGTGTTATATTATTAGCTGAAATGCTGTTATGCCACATATATAACCAGCAGTAAGTTTGTTTTTTTACTTGGTGTATTCCCAATTTTGGAAAGGAAGCCCAAAAACTGATCAATAGGATCAAATGAAAACCTGAAACTGATTATTGGGGCTGCTGCCTGTAATACTGAGTCATTTTCTTTTTGTTAAATTATCTGCACCTGCAACCAGTTTCCTTCAAATATGATAATGAGAAAATCGAGACATACCATCTGTATTAATTGTCCTATATACTGTTCTGTTATTAGTACACCAATCAGACTTAAACCGCTACAATACTAAATATAATTTATCAGTGTAAGTAGTGCCTTGATGTAAGTGGTATCGTTCTGGTGAATTCAAGGAGGGTAAATATCCATTCAAATGTTTTTATGGTGTGGCCTTGCAGCAAGTGTCTCTTGCCTGTAATACGAAATTGATATACTTGGCCTGTAGAGACTGCTTGGATAAAAAGTGCCCTCTGCACCGGCTGAAATGAAATGAAAGTAGATAACGGCATCGACTCAGAGCCTTCTGAAGTGTCATAACTTGTATGTAAATCTCTGTGGCTGGGATCGTAGACCTTCATTAAGTGCGCTTTAGTAGATTTATGAAGTGATCTGTGCAGAAGTCGTTTGTAGACGCTGTACCACGGTAGACCTGGACATGATGTATATACTCCACTTGGCTCTGGCTGGACTGTTGAATGTGAAATGGCACTGTCCAGAGGAACGCTGCTTGTTTCCAGAGCTGTATGGAAAGCTCCTGTTTATTGTCTGAACCCACTGTACCATGCTGACCTTTTGCAAGATATGCCACCACTCTTGCAAAGGGCATCCATTCCTTTAAGTATTTTTTATTTTTTTTACTGCTATGAACCTTTTACACTCTCAGCTGCCACTACCTCTGTTGTTATTGTTACCATCGTCAAGAATGTTAACTGCATCAAATTAGGTAGTTCTCTGTGCTTCCATTCTTACTACAAATAGTATTCAGATGGTGTTGCACCATAAAGAAAGGTTGGTTTGTTAGTCCCAGATTTCACACCTCTCCATCCCAATAGTAATGAATTGGAGGGATCATTTCATACTAATTGCTTTTTCAGGATGATAATCCAAGCAATAAACTGCAGAGAGGATCTGCTTGTCTACGGGGAAATAAGCCCAAATGAAATAAACGCCCGCTCACTGTTGATTCAGTTCGAATCTGTTCTTTTTCAAAGCCAGCCGTAGAAGAAAATACATGCTGGTGCTTGGACAGAGAGAAAGGGAGGAAATTTGAATCAATATTTCCTATTAGAGACGCTGATGCTTAAACCAACAATGGCCTCTTGCTGAATGAGGTCCAATGCATTGTGTGTTCTGGTGTGTGGAGTAATTGAATTCTCTATTGAAAAGGCTCCTCTGATTAAACCGAAGAATAAAAGGAAAATGCAATCAAAGAGACGGTTGCCTGGGACAAAGAGTTACCTTCAAAGTTTGTCATCAAAGTTATTTTGATTAATGTGTGAATCGGCTCCTTGAATGGAGTTTGCTGCGTGTAAATTCGAGGAACACACTGGAACATGTTATTCTGCAAGCACGGCTGTTTGTAGGAGACACCGCCGAGGCTTTTGTATGTGATGTATATTCAACTGTTACGGTTTCCTTGAAAGTATCTGTAGTTTGTTCCTTTTCGGATATTTGCGCAACGTGTGTGTATGTGCGCCGATTTTATATGTGTATATGTGTGTTTATGGCTGCCAGGTGGTGTATTGTGTTAATAGACAGATAAAAATCAGTGAGGAAATGGCCCTCCCAGTGCTGACCCCTCCACCACCCCAGCTCTATCTGTCAAGCTGTCCTCCCTCTGACTTTTCACCCTCTGATCCCTATCTCCTGCTTTGGAGTAAGGGGAAACAGACCAGCACTCCTGAAGCACATTTCAAGAAACGCTACGCCAGTGCCTTGAAACATAAGCACACTTTGATAAACCCATATGCCCTCGGTGTGAAAACAAAACAAAACAAAAAAAAAAGTTATCATTTTCAAAATCTTTAAAAAGTGAAAAAAAAATAAAAATCTGCCAGTATGATAAGATAATTATACTTTTTACAGTGCTAGTCAATTTGTTTCCAGAACTTTCATGAATGAAACATCTTATTCATACTCGTGGGCTGATCTGCCTTATTCTGCCTTGTTTCAACATATTTATACTTGATCCCAGAGAAAAAAATAAAACCCCAAAACCAGTGAAACCGCATTGGACATGAGTGCGATTATCTCATCCCGTTGTCAGATTTGTTTTTTGGAAGTAAAACAATATGAAACTAAATATGCTTGTTTTTTTCAGGCACACAGAAAAGAAGTCAGAAGCATGCCAAATATGAAAGCAAAACAGTAAAGCAAAATGAAACTAATTTCTGGTTATTTCTCATCTTTAATGTGTTTCATGGCTTGTCCTGTGGTATTCTTCCTCCTGGTTTGAGTTTTGGAATTGGACTCTCAAGGGGGGGAAAAAAAAAACCCCAACGAAAAACATCCGTGTCTGGTTGTTATTTATACTGTGCATAATGCGTAAACAGAATTTGATTTGATCCCCACAGTATATTTTTTGTAATCACTACCCATGTCCTGAGCTCCTTGGGTATCTGTGTATCAGTTGCAGATAAAATTTGCTGTGATAAAATGCTGGTGCAGGAGAAAAGTAAGAATCAGTTGCTCTGCTGATTAGTTTTCCCTGCCTTGTGTGTCAGATAGTGATCAGCAAGAAACTCTTGAGTGTGTTTCATCCTGTCTCGCTACTCCAGCTGCCCAGTGCTGTCTGTCCTACTTCTCATTCTGTTGGCCTGGCAGAGCAGAGAGGAGCAGGACTGAATGGATGTCTTGAAGGCTGAAGGAGACCTCTCTTTTTTTAAACTCCCATCTGATAGGACAGGCACAAAGGAGCCAATCATGGTTCTGCTGAAGTCGGTATATTGGAGGCACATACATTACCGGTTACCGGGCGAAGGTGAGAAACAGAGAAACGAGGCTGTTTTGTAACCCTTTCTTGGGATTTCACATCCGCAATCCTCGCAAAGTGATAGGCAGTTAAAATTTGATTATCTTCCTCCTGCTGCTGATCAAGCCGTGACAGTGATAAACATTTTGGAACAAGTTGCTTTCCCCTTGATGAAAAACTACTGACATCTTCATTCTCAGTCTATCACGTTTCTTTCTTTCTTTTTTTTTTTTTTTTTTTTTTCTGCAGCGCTGTTAGTTAATGTCTTGTGCTGTCTGTTCCATGTTCCAGACAGATGCCTCTAGTGGCACACAGGGAATACTGTAGCAGTCCACCTGAAACAACACATTGACTGGCATACAGGTGTATCAGCCGCTGCATGCGTGAATACTTATGCAAATCTACTCTGTGGCAATATGACAAACAAACCTTTTTTTAAAACCCCAATCTGGGGTTTGTGCGACGCCCCAGTGGTGGTTTAGACTCTAATGTAATTGAGTGGTCAGATGAATTCAGTGTAAAAGAGTTGACATGAATGAAGACCATGTCGCCTTATCCATTTTGTGACTGCTGGGAGGGGACGAAAACCGCGGATTGATCATTTTAGCAGAAGAAATATGGCATTTTTCACTTTTATATCAGTTGTCTTTAAACCAACTTAAAGCAGTAACTCCTCAATTATTAGAATCAGCAAAGAGTGATGAAGATGAGGATCAAACTCAACTAACAAACAAAAGTGAGAGCATTCTTGTGCCGTTTCAACTGGGAGGGGCACTCCACCGTGTTTTCTAATGCGAAGAAAAGGACTAGGGATTGATAAAACCCCTCAGGTTCATAATCTGAGCTCTGGATGCCATAACACTTACCTGGCTCTTGAACCCAATTTTCCTATATCAAATATACACAAAAACAAACAATGGAGTAAAATACCCTCATATTTTCGATTATGATCGAGTAGAAAGAGCTGTGCTAAACTGATGAGGCATTTATAAGATATGTTCTTTGAGAATTAACTGGCATTGATCATTTTTTTTTACCACATCATAACACATAGTCTGGCTTTAATGAGTGAGTTTGCAGCCCCCCCTCCCCCTAAATGTTCTTGTTTTGTCTGATTTAGATTATTGCAGCTTTAATATCAGTCATGTTTTTGGCTTGAATTTGATCACATTCCCGAAGTAAAAAGAATAACAGCTTGCTCTCACATTGCGCAGCCTTGTGTTATTTCTGCTTTGGTGAATGGACCTGTGACTAGAAGTAGAAGTCTTCCTACAAGTATATAAACAGGAACATCATGTTTATTTTTATTTAGGTTATAGGTAACTTTGCAAAGTAAAGTACTATAAATTATTATTATTAGTAGTAGTAGTAGTTATTTGCTGTTACTTTGCTCACTATTATTGTTGTTAATATTTCGTTATGATCATATAAAAAATACATACAGATTTGCAACCTCATCTCATGACTGAATACTTAATTAGACGTCGGCCAGCATTGACTCCCAGCCACATTCCCTCTGTCTCTTGGAGGAAATATTAGGAAGAAACATTCCAGGCGTAATGTGCCTATTAGATTATTCCAGAGACCAAACAACAGAGCTGGGAGAGGTGGCAGAGGAGAGGGTGGCAGTCTGGGAGCAAAGCCTCTCCGAGTGCTGGCAATCAGGTGGTATTAGGCTCTCCCAGTTAGAAGCATCACTGAGGCAGACAGAGCTCGGTATTAGCTGTACATGTGTACATACTCTCAGCCATCATTCCAGACACAATAATGGAAAACCAGATACCTTATCAAGCTGAACTGTCAGGCTGGGGGCCGAGGCGTGGAGATTAAGTGTGGGATATGTGTGGCGGTGCGATGCATGTGGTAGGGAACGGGAATGGAGGGGCGCTGGGGGGGGGGGG
>OMLB01019805.1:7241-18945 GCA_900302555.1 Myripristis jacobus
GAGAGGGAAGCCGAAAGTCATCATGGACAACCTCTCTCATTCTCTTCATGCTGAGCTGAGGCAGCTCAGGGGCATGTTCAGCCACACACTCATCCAGCCATGCACCTCAAAGCACCTGAGGGGCTCTTTGGTACCATCAGCCATCAGACTCCACAACACCCTGGTACCCAGTACCTCCTATACCTGCACTGACTGAGACTCACAACCATACACCACTCACAGATAAACAGTCACCACCACAGGTATTGCACATGTTTTCCAAACTGATACTGCATATGTGTATGTGCTGAATGTATATATATTTTAGAAACTGCATAAGAGTCCAGATCTCCTGCAGATCTGACACGTGAGGTTGTGTTTCCTTGAGGTCGGACCAAGTCTGAATGTGTCCCAGGTCCCGAGTCATGGGGTGCTGTACTTCAGAGCCAGGACTTAAAGACTTGTTAACAAAACCTGTAAGAGACACAGCTTGTTGGATTTATACATGCAGTATATACACACACATACAGCACATGTATGTACACACAGATCTATTTTACAGGATCTATTATGACTATTTTATCTTATTTTATTTTATTTCCTCCTTATGTTTTGATATATAAGTATTTGTGGAAATTTCTTTTTACTACATTCTTGATACATTCTCAATTTTCCCTATGGCGGATTGATACAGTGACATCTTATCTTGTCTTATCTTATCTTATCTTATCTTATCTCACCTCACCTTATCTTACCTTACTTTACCTTACCTTACCTTACCTTACCTTACCTTACCTTACCTTACCTTACCTTACCTTACCTTACCTTACCTTACCTTATCTTATCTCTAAGCTTCTGCATCAGTATCACCAAGACATATGTCTTTACACTGTTTAAGACATGACTGCCATGTTTATTTTGATTTTAGTTTTGATTTAACTGATTATTGCCATTTTGATTTTCATTATTTTTTTTTTATTATTTTATTATTATCGTTTTTACTTTCCTTTGTCTTGCAGTGGGAGTATTTTTCTTGCTGTGGTGGCACACCACTGCTAAATAAATACAGAGGAAACACTGCTTTGCATTCATTATGACACGTGAATAAAGAAGTTCTAGTTGTGATTTGGATTTAGATTTGCATTCTGGTTTGTATTCTGATACTGATTTTTTTTTAATACTGATTTTTACTTCAGCTTCCCAGATCTGCATGGCATCACCGGTTATAGATTATAGCGATGATTTTTTTTTTTTTTTTTTAATCTTTCTCTTTTTTTGACACTGACTGAACTCTCCCAAGTGAAGCTGTGCCTGTAATGTCTACCTTCCTAAATTCAGAGGTATTTCAACAAGTCCCCACTGTGGGTGTGCTTTCAGTGCCGCTGTGCTGACTATGTTAGAGGTGGAGCTGACATAGGTTTAAGTACCATACATTTCGCATTGACAGGCATGCATGTTTCAGCACCTCAGTTTTAGGATAAAAAAAAATGCCATATCTGCCAGGACATGCTTGTTTTTCGGAGGGACAATGTGTGTCCAAGGCTTCTTAGCCACTGAATTAAAACTGTGCCTCTGTTGCGTGTGTATGTGTGTGAACGAGAGAGAGAGGGAGAGAGAGGCTGGGGTAAATACACAGCCCGACTAATAAACAGGCATGCAGGCAGCGAGGAAACTGCAGAAAACTGTGCTGGGCAGATGTGCAGCGCAGCTCTGGTTCTTTTGAAGCAGTCAACAAACTGAAACCATAACCATGCTGCACTAATAAAAACACATTCCAGCACCAGAATGTATGTTCTACTGATTCTGCGTTTTTAGCCTGTGGTTCATTAGAAGACAATAGAGACAAGAAGGTTTGCGGTTAAAACCCCTTTGACTTACACAACTTCCACATTATCCGCTTTCCCACCTTAAAATCTTCTCCCTAAGGTCAGAGGAGGAGTACAACGCCTGCTTCCGACTATCCTGATCTTCACCAGGCTGCAACAGCAAAGAGCTTCAAGGTTGGAGAGGCAGGTTTGTAACCGGAAGGCAACTGGCAAGAATTCCCAGACGGACTGAGACTCTCAGGCCAATGAAAAGGAATGAGTAACAGTCCATGCACCTTCTACTTGTGCTGCCGAGTTGCCCTTGAGCACAACAAGTACTGCTCCGGTTGATCCATTCACAGTGGCCAGTAGTGGTAGTCTTTGGTGTGAGTGGTAAGGCCTCAGATAGGTTTGTACATAACCACATGAAATGTGAAGGTGCAAACCCACCAAGGATGAATAAAGCTTAAAAAAAGAACAATCCCAAAGGTTAATTTCCCCGAGCTACAAGATGTCAATTCTGCAGGCAAGACAAGATGTCAGTGAAACAATGTCACAACATGTCCAACTCCCTGGAGATTCAGTCCTTGTCTGCCAGTGCTGTGAACACTTAATTTTGTTTACAGAGAACATGACATGCAAGAGTTCAGAAAAGGATATGTAACAGAGATTCATTTTTCATCGGCAGGAGAGACAAGACAGAAGTAGCTTGTAAGTGTTGCGCAGTTTGTTAGGAATGTATATAATAAGGGCAGGTATTTTCTGACTTTCCCCCATGTGGTTTACACCTCCCATCCTTGTAATAGCTAAGAGCCTGAAGGATGATCCGCACAGTGTTGTGCGCTGCAGATGTTCTCAACATTGTCTGATAATGCCGTAAATTACCTCTCAACAAAGCAGGAATGACATCGCAGCTATAATGAGAGATGTGATCATCCCCTCTGTTGCATATGGATCTGGAGGATGGCAGCAGCTGGATGCCAGTTCTCAGTCTGGAGGTTTTAGACGAGCCAATAAGAGCCAGGGAAACAGACCTGAACTAGTGTAATATCCCCAAGAAAAAATTACAATCAGCAGCTGCAATCAATTAGCAGCTGAGAATGGATCATCACAAGGCAGAGGGTGTCGGCAGGAAATGTTTTCAAAAAGGTAAATTATCATTATACTTTTAATAAGTGCTGTATCTTCCACATTACTAAAACCCTTTAATGTAACCTGTTTACCACTACTTACTTTTGAATAAAGTTTTATCTTTCAGAACAACTATTAGTTATGTTTACATGGGGATGATTGAAGTTCCATCTCCTCTCTCATCTCATATTTTAATCATTATTTCAAGATGTGCAAAAGGCCTTTTTTTTTTTCTTTGATCTCAAAATCAAAACACATTTTCCTTCTGACAAGCTCCAAGTATTCCAAAATTCCTGTTTATTCAAAAGGTAGCTGTGGTCTGGTAAATTTCTTTTTGTAACTGGTTTACAGTGTTGTTTCACCTTGACAATCAGATAAATCAACGGGACTATGTGTTTTATGATCTGCATTACATTTTTTATTGGTGATACTGCTGTAATCTCAGCTGTCATCTATACGCATACAATTCTGCTTGTCTCCAGATGGAGAGAGGAATGCAGAACAACTGAATAATAACATTCACTGCCTCATCTTTTGTCACTGACTCTGACCTCCCCATTCTCTCTTCTGCGTCGTTCTGGATATGAGGATTTGTGGCAACTTGGAGGGGGATCAGAGAAATCACAGGTAATGCCTCTTCCTGCAGGTAGTCATTTTCCTTTTCACCTTTACAAACACACTATTGTGTGAGTGGATCTTGAGTGTCTTCGGTGATTGTGTTTGCATGTCTGAGTGCACACTGGTGACAGGAGAAAAATCCCCTCACATGCATATTAGGTCAGAGTATGTGTTTGCTCAGAGTTATCCCAAAGAGCAGCTCGGTCCTGACCCTGACTGCCGTTCTGCCGGAGGGACACAACGGAGGCAGCTTGACACCAGGATGGTTTACCTCATTGTGAGGCTGAAATTCCTGGGCTCGCACCTTTTTTTCTCCAACAGAGTAGGAATGGAAAGAGGGGGATGAGCAGCAGTGCTCTCTCATTTTGATCCTCAGACAATAGCCTGCAGCTGTCCTGCAAATACCACCTGTCCAGGTGACAAATAGCACAGTGACCCTGCTTCTCACGCCTCCATTGCAGAGCCTGGTGAAGAGAGGGAAAGCTACAGGAGAAAAGAACCTGAATTTGAACATGGTTTGGGTTGGAAAGCAAGGATATTAAAAAAGGCCTGTCATGGTATCAGATTTGAACAGTAGGAGTATGTCCTGACCTAAACTATCAATAATTTTGATTAATGCATCGGTGCAACTGATTTGACTGTTAGTGGGTCAGAAGGCTGTTATCATCTATTCCTATATCGTCAGTCGCTCTTAACCACTCAAACATTAGTTTTAGCCACTCATTAGCTTTTGTTTGTTTAGCTTTCATTAGCGACTTGATAATGGTTAGAAGAAGGTAATGGTTAAGGTTAGGAAACTGAACGCTAGCTGAAAAAGACTATGGTTCTTGCTTGAGTCAGACTTGATCCCTGGGCTCTGGGGTGAAAGACCATGTGACTGACCCATCCATTACCCCAACCATGTCCTTCCATGACCAACTTCAGTGGTCCTGATTCAATGTCATCGTACATCTGGCTCCGGGGTCCCATTTGACTGGTTAAAAGCGACTTACAATAGGAATAGCTGATAACAGCCTTCAGACAAGCTAGTAGGTGCAGCAGGGCCCTACCTACTCCTACCTGTGGCGGTGATTATGACTGACAGCATCCATTCTATGGTGTAATAACAGTTGAACCGGGTGATTAATTTGAATGATTACAGAATGATTTTGCTCAGTTGTTATTAATATCCACAGGCTGCAGGGTGAGACCATATCTCATAACACAGTAATAAAGAAAGAAAGAAAGAAAGAAAGGACGGAAGGAAGAAAGACAGAAAGAAAGCCAGAAACAGCTGAGAGAAAGCACTGGGAAATTGCCATAAAAGCCTGAGAATTTTACACTCTTCCTAGCACAGATGGTTGAGAGAGTGATTAATGCCCCTCACCTTTCAGAGATATTTCAACATAAGATGCTACAGTAACTCGCTACTGCGCTGCCAATTTGTTTCTGAGGGCAATGTGGATACCACTGGAAAGCTTTCAAGGGTGTCACTCTACACTGTAGCTATAACCAGCCTATGAAATAAGCGTGGCTATATAGTTTGTATTCATATAGCATTCATATATGATGAGTGAATATTGTTATTAGTTGATGCTGCCGGGTATGGTGCGAGCAGCAGCAGCTCAGTGAGGAGGGTCATGCTTCAGGCTGGATTTCACAGTGACTCTCTATGCATAAAAACACAAGTGCATTTAGATAAAGAACAGGCAGACTCAGTTATTGTATTGAAACAGCTGATGTAAGGAAACTGTACTCAGCAGATGTCAGTAATGTATTAAGCAGCGAATTACACAGTACTATGGTGGGATTCAGCCACTGTTGGCAGAGATTTTCTGGTCTAAATACACTGGAAACTTGAAGTAATGTTTTTTTATGCAATGCCACAAATGTGATTTGATCCAGTTTCATTAATAGTTGAATTTATCTGTAGCAGCAGATTGTTAAATACTGGCTTGTTAAGTCCACACTGACAACTAACAGCAAACACTGAAGCAGCTGTTTAGAAGACATCCATGAATTCACATTTCCAATTCTTCATCAGAGTTTTAGTTTAATTGTTTTGTTATGATAATCTATATTATGTTTTTTGAAAATATAGTAGGGCCTCACACCCTGGTTTTGGCTGGGAAGAGACACAACGAGCTGCTGTGATGGTTAAGATTAAACCATGTGCGTGTATGGGCATAATGCCCATGTACACACATGGCTTTAAATCAAATCATACAATGTCTTTAAACAATTCTTATTGCTGTGTAACCTCACTGTGTCGTATTAAATCCAAATTACATTGAAAAAAGCTTCAAATGCACTGTCCAGTGTGTAAATGTACTTTTGTTCACTGAGAATAAAACTAAAAAGAAAGACTTTGTGGATTCAGTGTCAGTTGTTGTGTTTTATGCATCTTAATATTTGCTGAAGAGTAAAGCGGTAAAGTGTGCAAACATTTTGAAAAGAAATATGTCTCCAAATTTCTCACTTTGGTGTTTCCATGCAAACACCACTTAATGTCTCCAAACTCTTTTAAGCACTTTGATGCACGCTCCTGCATCTAAAAGCAAACATCTTAAAGTGTTTGGGTACACTATGTTGTTGCGAAAGACCAAGGACACTTTTAGCTCTTTTTGGCAAATCATGGCTCATTAATTGCAACAGTTTTCACATTTTTTCTCTCCTCCAATGTTGTTGCCAGTCAGTGGAAACACCATGAAGCGCAGACAGTACGCTGTGGCTGATGTTGGTACACAGTCTCTAATAACACTGTGGTAACATGTCTGAACAAACTGATGTAGATAATGGCAGCCTCACTTTGATGATTCACCAGTTTGGCTGGGACTTTTCATTTCCTCAGTAATAGCAGTGGTGGGCACCAATGTTCTTGGATGGAAGATCTGACACATTTTCAAAGATGCACAGGCAAATCCTCTGGATTAAATCAGTGTAACAGTCTCCTTCCCATCCTTAAAAAATGAAAAGAAAGCATTAGCATTACTTTGATTCTCTTGTCTGGCACAATTTTTCTCCGTTCTGCATTTCAGAGCCTTAAATATAGACGGACACTAAAGAAAACACACTTTAGAAAATAAAAGGATGAGAAATATTTTCAACATCACTTGAAACACACTGACTGGTACAGGTACATATTCTTGCCATGTAATCCTGTGTTTTCAGGAATAACACAAATACAAATGTTGGGTGTGACCCTTGCCTTAGCTTGAACTTTAGGTTTTTTAAAATTATACCTTTTACCTCTGCAGTCATCCCTAACTCTCCATAATAACAGAGTCCGGAAGCTTTAAAGTGAGAGTTGCGGGGCATTAACACACCTGACATTTAGAGGTCTGTTGCTCTCACAAACCTACATGTGTATGACTAGGTGTGTTTTGTTTTTACACATATACATATAGATATACTCACCATCATCCCTCTTGTAGAGTCTCTGTGTAAATGATGTCATGAACTGGCTGAAAGTTTAGAAAAAGAAGGGAGGCCATACAGATGATCACGGATTTAAGTAAAGCAAATTTATTCAGCCAATATTAAACTATACAAAAAGATCCTGAGATACATGTAAATCAGTATTATTAGAGAGAGATCCTGAAGGAGAGAGAGATGGAAAACCACCACCTCCTGCTCTCTTTGATATCCATCAGGATGAGTTAATTCAGGTGTGGCTCATCCTGCTGACACACTTCTGCCACTCTGGCTGCCTCCCACACAGGGGAAAGACAGACACACACACACGCGGAGCCACAAGCAGAGTGTGGTGAGTCGTCGGAAAAAGCGCTGAGCTGATCATTTATGTTCACTCTTCATCGTGAATACTCTCGTCTTTGAATTAGTTTTAGTGCCCATGCCGTCTCATCAGGTTCGTTCAGGCACAGAGAGTCCAAGTGTAGTGTCGAGATGACCACTGAAAAGGCGTTCATCACTATTTAGGGTTCCTTCATCATCAGCTGCTTTGATTAAATCTGTGATCAGGTCTTGTTGGCGTATGACTTTCAGAATCTTCATAACAACTGCACATAATCCCGATAACATTGGTTGTTATTGTCTTTATTACATTATTATTGCTTTTTTGTTTTATATATACTTTCATATTTTGCTATGTTGTTTTTAATCCAAGGTGCTCGGATTAAATGAAAGTCTGAATTATGAATAATATTATCAGTCATCATCATCACCTCATCGTTATCACCTCCAACCTGTGATTTTTTTTAAAAATTGGTCTTTCTCACATGGTGATGGTGGTGGTTGTGGTTGGGGGGTGAGGTGGGGGATTGGCATTAACATTTGCTACACTGTGGGATACATATTGAACAAATTCTGCAGATATGAAAAACTGTAAGTTACAGTAAACTGTCATGGTCTTATTACATGAGCCAGTTAGAAACATGAAAAGAAAACAGGCCTACATAGAGGTGTAGCTGGAGGGGTTTACTCAATGACTGTTTAATCCCGTCTTCAATTTTCAGACAGATGACTAAGTAAACATTCAAATTGCTTTGTAACAGACAGATGCTTTTGGGCTTTTTTAATCCCTTGTGATATGTCTCAGCAGGGAAAAAAAGCAAAGAGTGACTAAAAGTGCTCTCTGAGATCCTCTAGTGTCCGAGGCTGGGACTACAACTTGGTTTTTATCTCATGTTTGTACAGGCTTACAATATGACATTCCTGCTTATAAAGTCTGGACTGTAGATAGGTGAATGTCAGCTACCTACACTTGTGTATTATCCGCTTGGGTCTAGTGTGTTGCAGGGATACTTGTTTATTAATGATACATGTGCACACCGAATGATAAGGTAAAAACAAAAACAGAAGGTACCAGGGGAACCACAGGGGAATTTTTCATGACTATGATGCATGATGCCCTAATAATCCTAAAATTACTGTATCAATTCTGAAAGTTCAATATTCAACATAATTGCGTTCCAGTCATTCCTCATCATCAGACATGAACACAGGCGGGGGCTTTCCAAACAATTTGTTCCTCATTTGTTCCCCTCCAGAGCACAGAACAGGAAAATAAATGTGAGTCTTCGCTTTTGGACTAATGTTGCAGTTGTGCAAGGAAAAGCCAATAGAGGCTCATAACCGTGGAGTCAAGGGCTGAATAATGCATCTAATTTCATAAAGCTGTAACCAGCTTATCAGTTCTGTCATGTTGCCTGTTTGCAGATAAAACGCCAGTAGGGGGCACCATAAGACAATGGCAGACGTTTCCCTTTCCCCTTTTTCTGCCTATGTGGTTTGATTAAAGGACCATAAAAGGTATTTTGAATATTTGGCCCATTTACTATAATTTACCCACATTTTACATCACAACAAACATTTAACATGTGATTTAATCAAAATCACATTTCAAATTTTAATTTTTGGTTGAAACACCAACCTTATCAGGTTCTGCCTGTGCAGCTAACAAAATCATCGCCATTCATAAACCACAGAACCGATAATTCACTGTGTAAAGCAAATGTTTCCCCAGGGACTACTTTGTGGTGGAGAGCCTGTTTCACCCCAAGTCATCAAAACACAACAGTGCTGCTGCTTTTAGGAAAACTAATGTGAACAATTTTATTACAGTGATTCATTTATTACAGTTTCATATCATAGTGGAATGAATGGAAACTAATGGCTGCATAAAGGGCGGTGAAAATGATATGGAGCTCTAATACCTAATACTTGGTTCTAATAACACTGCTTGCTCTGGGGGGAAATTACCAGAAAAATGAAGTTTATACATTTTGTAGATATTACGCTGAACATGCAAAATTACTTTGTGCTTACAGCCAGCTGACATGGCTGCAGCACCAGAGACAGCAATGAAGTTTTCAGTGGGCTATTCAAAGCTCCATATTGGAACAAACTACCATTATATCTAACACAGATAACCAGTAAGATAGGCTTTAAAAAGAAATTGAAAATAGCAATGAGACAAAAAGAAATATGTCTGCACTAAAAAAGCAGGTAAGGTACGCAATGAGATCTTCTGAGTGAAAGTGATCATTTCCATTGTATTTATTGCAATGAGACACGTCTGGGTATTTTGAAACGTAATTTGTATTATGCAATATGCAATGTTTGAGTATTGATATATTAAAATGTAAATTTTATTAAGTACTATACAGAATGTACTGTTTGAGTATTGATATATTGAAATGTAATGTTTTTATTATGTACTCTATACACTGTATAATGTTTTTTGAATGTTTGTATGTATGTATGTATTGTTTTTGTTTTCTTGTTTTTTTTAATGTGTGGACCCCAGGAAGATTAGTTGCTGCTGCGGCATCAACTAATGGGGATCCGTAATAAAGATAAAGATAAAGATAAAGGTCAAACATCACATTTAGAAGACTTGCGTTGCCCTTACCTCTGTCTGAGAGGCTGGAAACACAGGCTGCACTGCTGCTTGAACATTTCATAAAACTGTTGTGTCCCCAGGGGGCAGCAGAGGTTCAGTCACGGTCCTGAAAATCAACTCATTCTTTTTTTATATCTTCCAGTGCTGATCAGCTTTTGACTGTCTCTGAATTGTTAATAATAATAGTCACATGTTCAATGTAAAGAAAAACAACAGCAGGGAGCATGCAGAGAGACCCAGCTGACAAAAATGTCAAAGTAAATGTCAAAGTTCAGCGTACCTACACTGGATTAAGATGCTTAAAGTAGGATGACAGGGTTTTGTTCCTCTGCAAGGCGGTGGTAACGAGACGCTTTGACCTTTCACTGTAAACCGGCTGAAACTGTGATCTGTCTGGCTAGTGTGTTTTCACATTTTGACCTTTGTCATAGAAATTATTATCAGTACAGCTTGTGCTTGTGTAATCCAACATAACAAAGGATATGCACTGTATGAAGAAGAGGAGGCTCATTTTGTGAATGATTATAGTTTTCCATAGTGGAGCCATACACCCTGGCTTGCTGCGTCCTTTGTTTTGCAGCTCTCTGTGGTTGCGCTGCAGTTGCGATCTCCATGTTCAGACTTGTCAATCCGTGACAATACAGAGGGTGGAGCAATAAATGGGCAAAGCGTGGATTAGGGACTCCCCATTCCCACCCAACCTAATGTTTTTGCGAAATTCAGCCTGGGTTTTAATGACTTATCGAAGCATTCATTATGCTGGGTGTTTACGGTATTCAGGCCTATTGAGTTCACACAGCAGGTAACAAAGCCACTGATGTGCTTTTATCTGCCATATAGTGTTGTGAGAGAAGATTAATAGATATTATCCATTTTTTCTAACATAGACTAATACATACACCCATCAAGATGTGTTTCTTTCATTCCTCTGATGAATGAATTCTGCTGTGAATGGTCCACAACAACGCATGTGGAGAGAAGTAATGAGGCTTTGGGAATCCTCCTAATGTGTGAGAGGTCTTTTCTATCCTTAAGAGTCCCTTGAATAGCATTCAGCCAAGCCTCCCCTGTACAGTACAATAGTAAGACACACTTCCATCTACAATCCTTTTAGCCTTGTCAGACACACACACACACACACACACACACCCTGCAGGAGTAGACCTTTGAGTGAATGGCAGCTTGCCTCCCTGGAGTGTGGTGCAGACAAATGGGGGAGTGCCAAAAAGAGAGTTGAGTGATGCAGGGAGGCTTAGAGGTTCGCTGAGGGGTCGCTGATGAAGGTTATGTCTCGCCAGTGCTACCTGTTCAGGTAACTGAGTGACAGATGTGATGGGGAGTTTTTGAGGTTACAGCGTCGTCCTATTACCTGTGGTGCAACCTGAAATAGTCCTCTGGTAGAGTTGAGGCACAACCGGTGTGTTTCAGCTGTTTGACCTCATATTTGTATCTCTTCAGCTCTGCCAGGAGGAACTGGAGCTCGAGTAGCCCTCATTGCTGAAATGTATAGGTCTTTTTAATTTAAGTAATCCTCTTAAAGAAAAAACAAACTAACCAGGCAATTTTTTTTTTCCGCTGGAGCCAATTCATAGTGTCGAACAGCTGCACTCACTTCTAATTAAAACACAAAATGTCATAATCCCCCAGTATTCAAAGATAAATCTGGACTTTGCCGGTTAAGGATTAGCATATAATTGTCCCTGCTTTTATCTCACTATGTTGGCGTCTGTGTCTCACAGGCTCAGTGTCACTGATGGCCATTTATATCTTCTGAAAATCATAGCCTATCAATGTTTCTGTTAAGTAGCATAACTTAATCTCATGGTAT
>OMLB01019809.1:7519-25602 GCA_900302555.1 Myripristis jacobus
CGGCAGCTCGTCAGCTTATAGAGTTGGACAAGCCGTCGGACTCCAGTGGGGACTCCGGTGAGGGGGCCTCCTCGGGGCCCCAGAGCAATGGTGCCCAGCGGGCGGGGGAGAAGAAGAACAGCAAGAAGCGCCATTCCTTCACCTCTCTAACTATGTCCCACAAACCCTCACTCGCTCCTCCCCCTCAGCGCCACTCCATGGAGATTAGCGGGCCGGTCCTCATCAGCTCCAGCAACCCCACAGCTGCTGCCCGCATCGGGGAGATCACTGGGGGGCTCTCTTGCAGCGCACCTTCACAGGTGAGATGCTCAATGCGTAAGAGAGGGAGAGCTCCTGCTGCATTGCAGGTCCCCAGCCCTAGATTATGTCCACGCTGAGCTGACTAAAAGCAGAAAAGCTCATTTTGTGGAAATGCACAGTTTGATGAATAGACTCCATTAAGCCACAACCATAACCCTTATTTTGCCTTTTTTCATGATTTTCTTCACAGTTCATTCCACTACCTAGAAGAATATGCTCCCTTAATCACAGAACCGGAGAAAGTGTTAATGTCTACACTGTTACCATCAGTGTCTCTTTGTTTGTTGTAAACTGTGAGTGCAAGAAAATCCCATTTCGTATGCGCTACAGGATTCATTTACCTCAGTGAATTGGATGAGATGTCACTCTTATCCAGACGACTTGTCAGCCTCCTGTTCAGTGGTGTCTTAGCACGAAAACAGCCACACAAAAGAAAAATCAAACACAGTAGACAATCATGCGACTGGAAAACAATGTCCAGATTCAGCACTTTTGTTTTCACAAGATGTTTGTTCCCTTTCAAAGATTCCACTCGCCTTCTGTCAGCAATTACTTTGACTTCCCTCTCCCCCATCATACCGAACAGGCCATTGCTCCATCCAAGCGTTTGAAATCATGTATGCGTGACTCCACTCGCCCGCAAAAAAGACTTCAGCTTAGCCCCCAAGGTTGCCACAGCAACCCTGGAATGGCAGCCACTCACAGCTGCTGTGTGGTTGCCAGGCGCTGGAGACTGACTTTGACTTTGAGTTAGACAGTCAGAATGAGTGACATGCAGATAGACAGGACAGATGAACTGTCCTGCCGATTTGTCACAGTCTCAGGCGCTCTGTGACAGACTTTGAGCGATGCGGAGAGAACAGCTTAGAGGATTATTCTATTTTCTGTGAAACTGATAAAAGCAGTGTGTGTGTTTGTGTGTGCCCACGCTCACATATCAGGTGAACATAAAATATTTGGTGACACTTTATAACCCACCAGTGAAAGGTGAAATAACCTTCACATAATACTGAGTAACTATTATTGGACATTAAGTAATAACTAATTGATGATTATTTTACTACTTTTTCTTATTACCAATAAAGAGGAAATGATGTGCACTGATTAATAAATTGAAATTATTCCATGTTAATTAATAAGTAAAGTAATTATAATTATTATTTTTTCAATAAGTGCGCTGTAAAACAAAAGCTAACATTATTCGAGCCCTTATAAAGTTGTAACTAAGCTACTAGTAAACAGTTTAGGCACTTACATAATCATCAGTCAGCTGTTAACCATTAAATGATGATTAATATTAAAAAGTGATCAATCCATCATTTATAATTGAATTTTATCAAGTGTTCCCAAATGTTTGTTTTGAATGAGCTTCAACTTTAATCATGCTTTTTCATCCCATTATTTTGAGAAGTTGTTGGCATGTGCACCGTAGCGAGCAGTTTTCTCTGTTTTCCAGATGAGACAAAACTAGTTTTGAAGTGCCAGTGGACAATATGCAGAAGTAGTTGACATATCCTGTTACTTGTGTTACTGTCTCACTTCCAGTCTCTGGAACCTTATAGTTAGAGATGTATATTTTTGTGTCTGGCCTGTAATTTTATTTTTATATTCTTTTTTTGGCTTTCTTTGAAAGGTATTTTTGCCCTCAAGTGTCCTCACGGATTTTTTTGTTTTGTCTTCTTTTTCTAACCCACACCCTTTCATGTAAATTTCATTAAGCTTTCATTAAAAACCTCTATCCACGGGGAAGGTGTAATCATGTCTCTAAAGACTCCAAACTTGGCCTTTCTCCACTTAGTATTAACAGGATACTGTCAGCATTATAAAACTTCCATTCATGCCTGTAAGGTGATCCTCCCTGGTGACAAGATTTAGGGCCAGCAATCTGTTTGATTTACAGATCACTGTGTTTAATAAAAACACAAAAGAGAGACTCTCCAGGCACTGTGTGCACTGCACAGCCCCTGTCCTCTCTCTCCCCTCCATGCCTCTACTCATCTTTTCTCCCTTCAACACACACAGAAGAACAACAAAGGTAAGGAGTTGTTGCCTAAGGGGCTGAGGAAATGAGCACGCCCCCTGTCTGCTGTGGTACAAGGAAAGGGGGGAAAAGGAATTGTTAAGGAAAAATGAGGGTTGCTGTTGATGACTTTCCACATGTATTCTTGTGAAACATGTTAGGTCTTCCATATGGTGTTACAAGCTTGCTTAGAGCCACACGTATTTTGAATAATATGCTATGCCTCCACAATATGGTATGCCTCCACATGTGTTCCAGGTCGACTGTGCACTGACAGTGTGTTATAGCACAAATTATTGAGTTTTTGCTTTCCCTTGGCACACCCAGCACACCATGGATATGGAAACAGTGTAGATTGAAAGGCTGACCTGCCTCTGTAATGATTTACCTTGAGAGGCAGCTCTGTCTGGGGCAGTCATCCATGGAGTCAGACCACAGAGTACAGGGAGATATTGTGTGTCTAACAGTATGGCTTTGTTACCAGGACACCACCATGACTCAGGCAACACGTGGACCATTGGCTTCTCTTTCTCCTGTTGGGGGAAGCCACCTTTCTTCACTTGCCCATTGACATTTCCTGTTGGGTGGTCACTTGATTTCAATCTGCCAATAAGATCAGCTGAACACCATCATAGTCACAGCTTAGTCACCAGCACAGAGGGCGGCATGTGTGCATCAGTGTTTTGAAAGGGCAATTTCCACACAATGAGTGGGAGAGTATTTTTTTAAGTGTGGTTGGTTGCACTCCAAAATAGGCCATCTCATTTCCCACGTGAGACGATGAGAGACAGATTAGCACAGGCATTCTAGGGCACATGTACTGGATTTCCTCTTTCCTGAAAAGTCTGCTGGATTGGAATAAGGCTGAATATTGATCATGTGGTGTCACATTTTGTATTCTTGATGTTCAAGTAAAGCATGTCCAGTGCGAGGTAGCGATTGTTGGCTGATGGCAATTCGCTTTGGTTGACAGGTACACATTTGCACAACTGGACTAATTGTGACCC
Source organism: Myripristis jacobus (assembly GCA_900302555.1). Lineage (NCBI taxonomy): Eukaryota > Metazoa > Chordata > Actinopteri > Holocentriformes > Holocentridae > Myripristis > Myripristis jacobus. The sequence continues at coordinate 10,847 of OMLB01019809.1, forward strand.
CACCCCCAAGCAGTCCTGTAACTACAGCAACGGTCTTCACATTTCCTTCAGAGACGAGCTACACAACCATCCCTGTGGTAGGTGGAATCCTGTATAGGTCTTACACATATCTGCAGAATACAGGCCCAAGCACGTAATAATATGATAATCACAAAAGTTTAACTAGTATGTCACTTTATGTAGAACATCACACACTGGTGGTACTATCACCCTAAAAACAAATTCCTTTTCCCATCTTTTTTGTTGTTGAATTTTCCTTAAGGCAGTGGTCACATTATGCATGGTTTTATGTGCATGTGTTCATGTGTTAATTGTTAGCAGTGTTTTAATTTATCATTTCACTGAATGTCTCACTGCAAGCAAATTTGATTGGAATGATAAATGCTGGCAATACATTTTTAGAGAAACTAAGCCACCTAAATAAGAACTATGCATCACTTTCTGACATGTTATTAATGAAGAAAAAAAGTAACTTTCAAGGCATTTTTTTTAACCTGTTTAAAACAGCAGGCTTACTTCCCACCTGTCTGTGCGTGTGCACATGTGTGTGCGCTGGTATGTGGAGCTTCTGAATGAACAGGAATGTGTACACAAAAGGTTGAGCTCTCCGCTTCACTTGGGAACCCTACATGATGTTTTTATACAGATGATTTCTCTAGCCTGCAGGCAACCTAATTATCTCAGCTCAAGCGTCAGCAGTGAACTGAAACACACATTGACACTCACGCGTACACACAAACACGCATACACACACACACCACAAGGCCGTCCGAATGCCCCTCTCCTCCCCCACTGTTTTATGGCAGCTCTTTCTCTGCTACTCCGTGTTGGCAGTGTTGAGCTGTGCTAGACTAGTCCTGTTCCAAGGTGTAGCAGTTGTCTTAATACATCGTACTGTCGAGTCATTTGGGCTTTTGGTCTGTTGGGAGAGAAAGACTTTATGCACGACAGCGAATGAGTGTAATTGTATAGCAGTGCTGTTTTTGTCTGGCTCATCGTGACAACAGATTGATGAGTTAAAATTAGTCCCGTAATCATGGCATTCCTATAGTGGCTTATTTACCTCTTTGCAGTGTTTGACTTCTTTTGACTTTCGTGAAGTAAAAAAGGGGAAAGTGGTGTGTCTAGAAGAATCTGTTCCTGGTCGGTTTGTTCTTTAGAGTGTCTACAGACATGTTTTTCATTTCATATGGTACCAATTAAATACTGCAATGGATTTAACATCCTGCTATGCAGTCTCCTAGCAACAAACAAACAGGCAGAATAGAAGGAGATTCCCAGTTGAAGGGGGAAGTCGGGGACAAGACCAAAGTTTCTGCCAAGCCACACTCTTTGTGTCAGCAAGCGGAATGGAATAAGCCAGATGACAGATGATCTCTCGATCTCTTTCTCCCTTTCTTGCTCATAAACAGACCGGTTCCTCTGCTTACGTAACATGGACTGAGAGTTTTTTGTAGCTCATGTTACCCTTTTTTGTCCTGCTAGTATCTACTGACAGGAAGTAAAGGATTAATTGTTGTGTAATTGTAATTTAAGGTTGGATTATGTACAGCTGTACCTCTAATGTGATGTGTACTTTTGTTTTTGCCCTACAGGATGCTCTCCCGCCTCCCCCGCCTCCACCCCCACAATCCTCTGTTGTTGGAGCAGCATCTTCATTGGCTGCAGGACAGAGACCCTCCCCCAGCATAAGCGACCAAAGTGGCAGACAAAGACCCACAGTGTGAGTTATAAAAACAGTCCCACACACAAATATGCGGTCTTCTTCGATGTGCAGTGAAACGGAAATCAGAAGCAATTCACACACCAGCAGCATGCACTCGCTCACTGCAGAAAGGAACCCCTCGCCTCTAAGCGACCCCCCTCCCGGTTATCAGAGTAAGGCTGCAGAGTGTGAACTTGTGCGCAGGTGAAGAGGTCAACACCTGTGGGCGACAGTCTCCTGGGCCCCATTGGAGACCCTCTGTGTCACCCCTGACTTCTGACCCCTCACCCTTCCCCTCATTACTCCTCCTAGACACCCCACACACCTGATGAGAATTAGATCCACTCATGCCTGTTCTCCCTCTAGGTCATCTGTTTGGCTGTGCATGCATGTCAGACTGAGGCATTTATATTCCCTTCCCTTGACAACAATAAAATCAGACTGTGGGGCCCGAAAACATTCTGTCTTCGGCTTGTTTCGTGTTGCCTGCCATTCCTGCTCTCGCACTACCGTGGAGAGATGACCCACATATTGAGGACACAGCAAGTGCTGCTTCTCTGTGGGTCAGAGGGTGCACTCTTTGCTGGAAGGTCTCAGAGGAGATGATGACAGCTGCACTGCGAGTCACAGCAGGATAAATCAAGAACAAATGACATGATGTACAAAATGTGAATCTGCTTGTATTTCCACCAGGGAGAAAATCAAACATGCGAGCGCTGTGGGTGTTTTTGTTGTGGTGTGGGAAACTGTTCTGCTTTATCTTCTCCATCCCCATGTTTACTGTTTGTTCTGGGTCCAGCTATGTGGCGATGTTTCCCTACACTCCCCGAAAAGAGGATGAGCTGGAGCTAAGGAAGGGAGAGATGTTTCTGGTGCTGGAACGCTGTCAAGATGGCTGGTTCAAGGGCACCTCCATGCACACCGGCAAGATAGGAGTCTTCCCTGGGAACTACATGAGTCCCGTCAGCAGGTCAGTCACCAACGTGCACATCGGCCCGCGCTCATGCATGCATGCACACACCTGGCTGTGCACACATTTCTCTTTGATATGCACATGGCCTTATGTCACTCCTTTTGCATCACTTTCACATTTTAATATGTTTTCTATGAAATGTTTTCAGACACTTAATTCAGTGTAGGACTGGGCAATTGATCGATATTATCATCTATATTGTGATATAATATTAGATAATGTCTAGTATTTGGGATATTGTAATATTGTGACATGCGAAGAGTTCTCTTTTCCTGGTTTTAAATGCTGCATTTCAGCAAAGGGATTGAATTTTCTCAACTTGTTAGACTGTTCTAGCTCCTCTATGATTTGGCTATTCCTGCTTGGCCATCATATCCATTTTGCTTCATCAAAAATAGAGATATTTTGCTAAAGTCACCAATAATCATCTCTACAATATCAGCACAATATAGATATTGAGGTATTTAGTCAAAAACATAGTGATATTTCATATTGTCCGTATCACCCAGACCTAATTCAGAGTAACTTTGTGAGACGTGACAACGCACCAAGCTGCTTTATTTCAGGACAGGGGCGCTTGCCAAAAAATGTGGAATCAAAAAGAAATCCCACACAGAAAGGAAGAGCAGCAACTCCCCAGACTCCATGTTTCACTTGGTGGGATTTGAAAATTGATCTATCCACCCAACAGGCTGTGTCCTCCTTCGTGTTAACTCTGAGCATTATGCACAGTGATGTCATGGGAAATTTATAATATTTTAATTCCATAAATGCTCATTTGAGGTAGTGTGAAAATTATAATAATAGTTATGCTAATGCTGATGTTAATTGTTGAGATACTGAAATTAGTTTTTGTCTTTTTTTTCTTTTCTCTTTCTGTGTTATGTTTTCTTAACATTGAGAAGTATTGAGTGTTTTGATATTGCGTGTATTCATTGTTGTATCAAAGAAAATCAGCTGAATGTCAGGTGGTGCTCCGCTCCTGTTGCTGATAATCTAATCAGTATAAAAGAAATGTTTACTGAAGCTTTTAAAAAATGAGCATGTTGAAGCATGTAGAGCTTGTTTCTTAAGAATAAATCTTTCTTTGTGAACAAGAGTGTTGCTGTTTGGGAGTCGCTGCAGAGAAGGGACAAATTCTCTGTTGTACAAAGTATTAGCTCATATATTCATTAGTAAAACACCACTAACACCGGCATGTGTTTTTTGTTTATTTTATAGAGGTAGTTTCAGCCAAGCAAGCTGACCAAAGACACATTCCAACTGTGCAAGAAATTCCCATAAAGCACAGCCGGCCATGCTGTTGGTGGTTAAGCAAAGCCTTGTAGTAACCAGGGAATTAATTATTTTTTCCTTGATTTCACTTATTTGTAACCTTCATTACATAACTAAATTTATGCAACAAATTTTTCAAATAATTTTTCTTTCATGTTTGACTAAAGGTAACAATCAGAGCTTGTGCTATGGTAACACAGTTTTTGTTTTGATTCTCCAAATTATTTTAACTAAATATATATAATCCCAGTGTATGTAAATAACTTGAGCCCATGCTCTTTAACATCTTGGGGAATAAGGGTTGGTTTTAGCCTTAATTTTAAACCTTGCTATTACAAACCTTGTCACTTGGTGCAAAAGAAACTGACTGACTTAAAAAAAGACTGAAATGTTTAAAGAAAATTACACACTCTTGCTTGTTCTTGTAACTTGCGTCACAGTTTAGAGCTCTAAACTCGTCCGTACGTCCTCTCCCTTCAGGACAGCGTCAGGGAGCACCCAGCCCAAAGTGCCCATGAGTCTGTGCACTCAGGCTGGCAGAGGAGTGACCATCGTCAGCCCCTCTTCCACTCCTCTTGGAGCCATCGTTCCAGGGCCTGACTTCAACAAACCCCTCACTGTGTGCCCGGGTCCTGCCCCTGCCAGCCCTCAGCCTGCTGCCGTGGTAACCGCAGCTCAAACAGCCACAGGTCAACAGCCAAAAGTCCTGATGCATGTCAGCTCCCAGATGACTGTTAACCAGGCTCGCAACGCTGTCAGGACAGGTAGGCTCACTGTCGGGTGAAATGTTTGCTGGTGGGAGCATGTCTTGTATCTTCATGGTCTAAGAGTCTTTATCCCGCCCTTTTAGCTGCGTGTCACAGTCAAGATCGGCCCACAGCAGCGGTGACGCCCATCCAGTCTGCAGCACCTGTGGCTTACCTGCCTCACCTCACAGTGTGCCCTCAGCCCTCCTCCAGCCCCGCTCAAGGATGTGCCCGAGCCGGGGTGGCCATGGGCTGCGCTGCTGCCTCCCTGACCCCACCCAACGTCAGTGCTGCCTCCTTAGAGGGCGAAGCTCTGCGGCCCGTAGCTGTCCTCACTGTGCCCGTTGGCCCTGGAAACAACTCTGCTCTCAACACCACCTCTTCCAACATGGCTCTTGCCTGCCGACTGGACAAAGATGTCAAGGTTGGTAACATCTAATAGAGGGCTGTCAAATGGTTTTGTTTTTAATCACATTAAGTACAAAGGTAATTGTGCTTAATGTCGGCCGTGTGTCAGCCAGTAGTGAAACACGTCCCAAGGCAGGATCAAAGTTTACCTCAACATCCTTGTCGTCTAATCAGTATCAGTTTTTGTCTTTTTCTTTCCACTGGGCCATGGATTGGGCGTACAGTTGTCAAGGCTCTTATGGTCTGCTTGAGGTCATCCATTTCTAAACCTCTCCATTCCATAGGACACGGCTAGTCATTGGCCCTACTGCTACAACAGGCTAACTGTTTGCATACTTTTTTGTTTTTTCTCATTGTCGTCACGTTGCTGTCTTGTTGATGCGTTCAGCTCCCACATCTAGTGATTCCTTTTATGTGTTTTATATAGGGTTGCTTTACTCCATAATGGCTGTTAGAACTAGTATTTGGCCAAATGCAAATATACTTAAAAGTTACTAAAAATGAGAATGCAAAAGGAATGTCTTTCAAATTTTTTTTCCCTGAAATGAATTGCATTTGCTAACACATAAACTTCAACAGCCCTAAACAGATTTGGGCCTCCTATGAATGGTATTGATGCTGTCTGTAAGTAGCTGTCATTGCTGCCAGTAGATGACTGCATGTTTCATAATTTACCCTTGTAGATTTGTCTTTGCTTCTGACGTCTGACGAGGAGCAGTGCTTGACAGCTGACTCAAATACTTAACATTAGCAGGGAGTGTCTGGGGCTCCTGATTATTGCCAGTTACAAGAATACACAGCACTGTTCATCATTGAAAATAGCAGTCAACGAGTTGAGTTTATGTTAAGCACCAAATTTACACACAAGAGTACCGTCTGTTCCTGAAGTGCTTTCTGAGAATTACAGAGTCAAGAGTTAGAGAGGGAGGAAATCAGCTGAAGCCAGCCAACAGACACCAGCTGTCGGCTCATTCCTGAGTGCTCCCCGGTGTAACACTGATTTGCCTGAACCACATTATCTAAACATTTTCTGAGCTGAAAAGCAGCCAATAATCAAATGACAATGACCGTGCCTTTTGTTGAACAGATCTAAGCTGCAGTTTAAAACACAAACCTGCCCGCGGTTTGTGAAAATTGACTGTGTATCTCATCGCCTGAGAGTTGTTGTAACATAAAAAAAAAACTATTTTGTCTTGTTGCTGCAGAGAGAGAAGAAGGGCCTTCTGAAGTTGCTGTCCTCCAACAAGAAAAAGGCTCGTCCTTCACCGCCCTCCTCTCCCACCCTCGAGGCAGAGCAGGCTGCTGCTGGGGAGGTGCTGCAGGGCGCCATGGGGCCAGACACCACCCCTCCCTCTGGCAGTGCCAGTCGTGTGGAGCCTGACCCTGCTGCCTCTGCTGCTGCCTCTTCATCATCATCGCCCTCGTCCTCAGCTCCCGAGTCTTCTCACCGCAAGAACAGTCCTCTTGACGGATGCGCTCCCATCGCTCCACCTCCCCGCCAAGCCTGCTCCTCTCTCTTATCTCAACAGCATGACGCACGGCCCATCATATGTGAGAGGTACAGAGCTGTAGATAGCGCTATTGCAGTGTGACTTTGTTTTTCTGTTTATGTAGCTGATAGGAAGACACTACAGAACTATGTTACAGATCAGTGGTTTTCAGAGTGGTCGCCTCAGCCCCCCCACTGTGAAAGGCATCTGAGGACGGCGTTCAGCCAGCAGAAACCTGATTTTGTTGCAGCATCACTGTTATGACATTTAACACGAGGGAGACAGGGCATGCAGGAAAACAGCCTTAACATTCACTGTGGCCAGAATTTTTCTGCGAGAAAGTTAATGGAAAATAACAGCAAAAAGAGCTACGATTTAAGCTCCCTCTAAATCAATAATAAAATATCAGGAGAGTTAATAATTGCACACAATTGAAGTGGTTTGGTAAAAATATAACCGTCATAACAAGGAAGCAGGCAAACCACCATATCAGCATGACTGTCATAAAAACCATGTTGGATTCTGTTCTGATGGTAAGAATCCATCTGTGCTGTTTGAAAAATGCTGTTGGGTACAGCCGCTGTCTCGTTTCACTCATGTTCCAGTAATTTTTTGCTTATTTGCTCATCATTTATTTTCCCTTCTTTTAAAAAAAAAAAAAAAAAGTGAATCTCCCGCATCACTGAAACACAAAAATATGTGTCTCAGCACTTTGAATTTATTTGACAAGTTTGACACCTAGACAGTTGCACAATTTACACAAAACAACCCAGGGCAAAATCACCTCATGTGGGAGTCCGGGGCTTCATGACAATCAACTTGAAAAAGTTTGAAAACCCCTGTTGTTGATATTATGAATCATTGGCTGTCATTTCAGCAGTGTGTACTGATAACCGCCTGTCATGCTGGCCGTTCCTCCTCAGGTACAGAGTCGTGGTGTCTTATCCTCCCCAGAGCGAGGCCGAGCTGGAGCTGAAGGAGGGAGACATCGTGTTCGTTCACAGGAAGAGGGAAGACGGCTGGTTCAAAGGCACGCTGCAGAGGAACGGCAGGACTGGACTGTTCCCCGGCAGCTTTGTGGACAGCATCTAACACACGCCGAGATGCCGTCACCGCCGTCGTCAGCGCCTCCTGGCTGACGGCTATCAGCCTTGCCGTGCCATACGAACCAGACAGATCGGCGCTTGGGAGGCTGCCAGAACAAAAACCATCAGACTGACACTTAACTGACTTTGAGGCCACTGTGGCTGCAGTCACAGAGAGAGAACAAAGACGGCCGCAGCACATGGGAGAAGGTTGCAGAGAAGAACAGAGCATGTTGGCAATTAAAGCACAGTGGGCAGAGCTTGAGGAGAGCACACTACTCATGAACTTTCTTTCTTTATGTTGGTTATTTATATCTTTGTAACAATTCAGATGTTAAATGTGTGCCTTGTACTGTTCCTCACTTTATTGTACACAAGGAGACAAAGACAATTAGTCACAAAACAAACAGTTATGAGCTGTTCATAGATAGGTTACACATTTTAACTTATTTCATAGTTTTGTTTTCTGGAAAAATGAGCTTGGCCTTGTAGTGTAAGACGTTTAGGGGTTAAGCTGGCACATGCCTTATCACATATTTTACTACATCATCTATGCTTGTAGACTGCCAGAAAGGGGTTTACAGTTGTTTCAGTTGTCAGCTGATAAGAGAAGGAATAAGGAGCAGTGTCATCATCAGCATATGCTGCATGGCAGGAAGAAAATACTTCCCCAGTTCCAAAGGTATTACCTAATCCTGATTTCAGATCTGATAGACCCGATGAGACTCTTGGTACCATTCACAGCCATGTGGAAACTGCACATCACATCATCAAGTATTTTTTCCAGACTAGGCCGTTCAGATGCTCAGTTTTTCCTTGGTGTGGCTGATATGCTGAGTTGTTGATCTGCTACCTTATGGTGATCAAATATTTGCTTGTCATTAGGAAAACCGTCTGCAGGAAATGAGCTAGGTTTAGACTTGTTAGGCGACTGTTTGGTTTTGCGTTTTTAATATGCGAAAAAAAATACACTCCAACATAGACTTTGCAATCAAATATTGCTTACTTTGTACTTTCTGTGTACTTACTGACCAGAGTAGCTGCTCTCCTAACCCCTCGGCGGTAGCCTAAGCACACCAGACGTGGCTCTGCATCACCAGAGCGACACTCACCTATCATTTCAATAACAGTGCACAACTGATTATTTCTAATGTATATTTATGCTCATTAAATTCCACGTGGAGTTGACACCAGCTGCTTTTAGAGAGTGTCTACATGTAACGAACCTCAACACAGCAGGACACACACACGACGTAGCCCTGAAGGTCACCCTTCACCGGCTCTCGATTTTTGTACACTATGACTCATTCCTAATGTGACTTGTTGCAATAAAAACACAACTAGCTAGAGCACAGAATACTTTCCTCAACATATCATTGGTATCAATCCACAGGAAGAGGTATGTAGCTTAGTTCTCTTGAATCTTCAAAGTTAGGATTTAATAGAAATTGATCACTCTGACCCCCTTGATTTTTGATTTAGTGGTTGGGTTATGGTGTACATTACGTCTATACAAAATGTTTGATGTCAAATGTTGTAATGACTTGAATTACTGTACGATTTCCTTATGATTGGAGGGACTTTGGTGGCGGATGTGTTGCTGGGCGGACTGAAAACAAAAAAAGAATTAGGAACGATAGAATTAATATTTTTGACAATGAAATCTCAGAGCACCGTTTTTCTTCATCTAAACAAATCTAAAATGTAATGCCTCCTCGTTTTTATTTATTCCCAACAAATGCATCGGAAAAAACAATACTGAACGTAGGGACTTCACCATATAATTAAATGTCGATTTTCCCAAGCTTGCACGGAGAAAAGATGCAAGAAATGAGGGCAGAACTCTTGAAATGCTCAATATTGTCTACCCCCGAAACCCCAAACCAGTTAATGTAGTGTGATTAATTCATCTGTAGATTAGTGACGGCTACTGAAGATCTTCAGCAAAGCCTGCAAGGTCTGGGGGAGTGGGGGGGGGGTATTTAAACATCTGAGTGTTGAGGCAATCACTGAATCGCGCCAAATTTGGACATTTCATATTAGATCAGAATGAATTTTATGACTGAATCGGACCCACGTTTTCAATTTCTCGATTTTCTTTCCTTTTTTTTTTTTTTCTTTCCAAGTGTTTTGTTGTGAATTGACAGGGACCACTGTGTAACTGACTGCTGGATATGTTATATGTTGGTGTGAAAATTGGAGAAAGCCTGGAAATGGGTGGTACAAATCACTGTTATAGGGCCTTTATTATTATTGTTATTATTATTTTTGTTATGTTGTTAAATTGGTACGCATGTAGAATTAACCCAATGTTCTACAGTTGTCTTGGCAATCACTGCACCAACCTCAGGCTGTATGCTAAACCGTTTCTTTGAGTGTCTTTCATTTCACTGATAAGCCTTTTATATACACAACAGACAGACACACACACACACACACACACATTCGTCATAATAACATATGCACTAACATCATCGAACATCGTCTGCACAGTTTGAGACTGACAAAAGGTGAAGCATTGTGTTCCTGTCCGCAGTCGTTATACTGTATTTTCATTTCTTGGAACGCAGAGTAACACTAAAGTTTTGCTTGATTCGACTTAACGGATTTTCCTCACGCCAAGGTGACTTACTTGATTTTTTTTATTTTATTTTTATTTTTATTTCTGTTTGTCTTGTTTTTGTTTCTGGATTTATTTTTTGTATAGGTAGTCTGTATGTCTGAAAATGATGAAATTTAAATCAGCTTATTTGGCACAAGGCTATGTGAAAAAAAAAAAAAAAACATTCTGAAGTATTTGAGGGAATAGCACATTTTGTAAAAATGACTATAACAATAAAAGCTAATGGTTTCCATACTTTTTGAGGCCAATTATTGTTTTATGATGACAGTGTGGGCCTTTTTCTCCCTTGTGTTGTGACCTTGTGTTTGCCGGCCCCTTGCTGTCAGTGCGGAGCCGCCTGCAACATGAAAACAGACATGGAGCGGTGTTGACAGGACGGAGAAGTCAGACTGTCTCCCTCCCTCAGCACAGGCACATGCCTTGACTTGAATTACCAGCAGAGCAAAGGTACACAGGGTCTGTGTTTGAGTGTGTGTGAGTGTGTTTAAAAGTGCATATGCGCAACATGCAGCAGCACACCAATTAGATCACAAGAATGAAACACTCTGTTTCCTGGGTTAGAGGTCAAATGCGAAATGTCAAGAATACACGCGCTCATTAGTGCCTGAAGAACGAAAGGGCTCCTGTGCAGATTAGCCTCTCCAGTGACTTACAGTGGAGAGGAGCGTTTCAGTGGCCCCGCTATTAGCCTGTGTAGGATGCTCAGCTGGGGATTGCTGACAGGAGCTGACAGGCACACACAGAGGTCACTGTGGTACACACACTTCCCTGCGGATGATGGGTTACCATGGAAATGGGTTCCTCCAATTTGTGAGTATGGGGCTATAGCGAGCGAGGGCTAAGAAAAACAGGTACTTTCATGTTGCCAAGAATCTGTGTCTCTGCCTTTAATCGCCGGGTGAGATCATACAGCGATTAGATCACAGCTGTTTTGTTCCAGAGCCTTTCTCCACGTCCATTGTGTTTGGCCGTGTTTTGCTCCGGGAGATAATGGCATATAAATGAGGAGCTTAATCCAAGAGTCTGTCCAAGAGACAGAGAGCGGCATTGTGTGGGAACTGTGTAGATGGACGAGGTGCATTAACTAGTGCATGTGTGTCAATGTAAAAAAAAATAAGTGTGTGAGTGTGAAAAAAGGGCAAGCTGCAAAGAAAGGCTCAGACATGTATGATGTTGTTGAAGCACGTGTTTTTTCAGCCTTTTCACACTCCTTTGTGACAAAAAAATGACATCATGTAAATGCTTGAATCCACTGTTGTACTAGGGGCTACCTGTCACTCGCCAGTGTCACTGTTGGGCTCTCTTGAGACAGATTTGCACATGATGTGGTTTGCATGGTTCAATAATGGATCATGTGGTATTTCAAATTGGTAAAGGTAACCCATTTTGCATGACAGGCCTCACTCAGGTTCAGGAAACACAAGCAAATTTCATATTAACTAATATGTTGCCCCTAGGTAAGTGTAAAAACATCATGTCAATTGATCAACCAAACTCAAACCAAACTTTTTTTTTGGCATTTGTCTGAAACGTGGAAATCCATAATTACTTACAGTTAATCCCTAATCCAACCCAGGTAATGATTTTCCTCTTCAAAAAGTCCAAACAGTTTATTATCATCCGCAGTGGTGTTAAGACAGCAAGCCGTAGCATCCTAACAGTTTTAAATTGTTCTGAACTGCAGTGTTTCAAATTTCACCCGTCTAGGATGTACAGCCCCACCACGCACACACACACACATACACACACTCAGAAGGGGAAAAAAGAAACTGAGAAAGCAATTTTAGAGGAAAGTCAAATATATAAACCACCACGAAACAATCAGGTTTTAGTCATGCAGGTCTGAACCAACACTCAACACTGAATTGTGAGTGTTGGAGCAGGCAAGCAGGGAACCATATAGTAGATTTATCTCAAGTGGTGAAGTTAATATAGTTTGTGTGTGTGTGCATGTGCTGATGTGTGTGTATGTGTGTTTGGGAGAGGGAGGGGGACGGGAGGCAGTATGGTGTGTAACTGCAATAAATCAGTGGTTATGTGGTGATAGCACCAAAATGGAATTGTGCCACTGATTCAGCTTTGTGTGTGTGTGTGTGTGTGTGTGTGTGTGTGTGTGTGTGTTGTGTGTGTTGTGTAAGAGCAATAGAGCGCAAGCTACGAGCCTTGTTGGTGAGCTTCATTAGATCGCAAAGGTGTGAAGGAGGAAAACGAGGTCCTGGTGTTCATGCAGGTGATCTGAATACAAATGGCGCCCTCTCTCTCTCTCTCTCTCCCTCTCTCTCTCTCTCTCTCACTCTCTCACTCACACACATAAAAACACACATTCAAACAGTCAATTTAATGAACATTATGGACTAAGCAATATTTGGGAGCCAGTTTTATCATTTTGCTGTGCAGGTCCTATCTTCTCCTCAGGTGGATGGGTGTGATTGATAAGCCAGAGGATCAGATGTTGTGATTTCACGTCTGGACCAGCAGCCGCTGCAGCAAATCAATCCTGGAGAGCGTCACGCTGCCTGATGGACCGTCCAGCTGCAGGCCAAGGCCACCCAGTCTCAGCAGCACCCACATTTCTTTGACCAGAGACACCTTTTTTTCTCCCCCGGTGAAATAAATCCTCCACCGGGCAGCAGGAGATGCTGAGTGACTGTCATTAGGAATCTCTGTTGTTTCAGAGGGCTGAGCGGTCAGAGTCTGTGGACATAAATAACTCTCTGCTACAGTCAGAAACTAAAGCACAGACACCCTTGATGTTGTCAAGATGCAAAAATAATCTTTTGCCGACTTGTTACCTCAAATCACAGAAAAGGTATCACGGTAATGCTTTGATAAATGCAGGATGGATGCTGCACATAAAACAGCAAAACATATTAGCCCTCGTATTGTAAAAAGACAGCAGGACCATTACAATAATAAGAGATATGCAAATGTACAAGGAGGCCACTGTTGAGTCATTACCTCAGTAACACAGCCACACCAGAGGTAGCTGCAGGAAGAGACATTATGATGTTTTTTTCATGCACGTTAAACAACTCTGATGAGCAAAGAAGCAAATAATTACATAAATAAATCAATAGTATTGTCATTATTGTGCAATGAGAATGGGTTGCTCTTTTATTAGCCCATTTATAAGCAGGTTAAAACAAAACAAAACAAACAACCCAATCAGAATCACAATCAGAAATACTTTATTGATCGCAGAGGGGAAATTGGGTCCAGTGCAGCAGCTCAGATTTTAAAGAGAAGAATATATTATATGCATGAGTGAAATTATAAGAGATAGACAAAGAACAATATGGGTATTTGACATCTGACAGGCTGTGTGAGCACATGTGGGCTCGTCACACAGATGGACGTGTCCTCCAGCTGTGCAGGCCTGTGCGCCATCGAGCCCGTGCTCCGCAGCCCGGCCCTGCGCTGTGCACGCTGCGCCCCCTAGCGGCCAGCACGCAATAACACAACAACAAAGAGAGGAAACATGGCGGCGCCCCCAAAGCGCCCGCTGTGACAGTTTCCAGTAGAGAAACTCTGAGGAGCGGGTTTAACCGAGTCAACACTAAAGGTAAGGAGATGGAGAGATTTGTTTCAGCGTGACGCCGCGACACTTTGTCTCCTCAGTGTCGAGCTGCTCGCTCACCAGGCGCCAGGCACACCTTGACCTTTTCAAAAACCACCCACCATGTCCGTGTGTTTGGCAGCCGAGCTTCACTTTAACTTGTTCTCGCTGTCCGTGTCCCCTCACCTGGCCACTTTAACGAGCTGTTGTTGTTTTACTTGTTTGTACTTAGTGTTGAGCCACAAAGATATAAAAAGACGAATGTGCAGTTAGGTCCATAAGTATTTGGACAGTGACACAATATTCAGAATTTTGTCCCTGTACGCCACCACAGTGGGTTTGAAATGGAGGAATCAAGACAGGATTGAAGTGCAGACTTTCAGCTGTAATTTAAGGAGTTGAACACAAACATGGCATTAACCTTTTAGGAATTACAGCCAGTTTTATACATTGTCGCCCCATTTTCAGAGGCTCAAAACTCACTGAACAAACTATATCTACTATATACCTTTACTGCAGCTGCTGCTTGTCTGTGGGTCTTTCTGCCTTCAGTTTGGTCTTCAGCAGGTGAAAAGCAGCTCAGCTGGGTTGAGGTCTGGGGACTGACTTGGCCAATGAAGAATATTCCACTTGGTTGGTTGTGCATTGTGTTTTGAGTCATTGTCCATCTGCACTGTGAGGCTCTGTCTGTCAGTTTGGTGGCATTTGGCTGAATCTGAGCAGACAGTATAGCCTTATAAACATCAGAATTCATCCTGCTTCTTCACATCAGCAGTCACATCATCAATAAACACCAGTGACCCAGTTCAGCTGGCAGCCATACATAACCACGCCATAACACTGCCTGCACCATGCTGGACAGATGATGTGCTCTGCTTTGGGTCAGGAGCTTCTC
>OMLB01019814.1:13741-27689 GCA_900302555.1 Myripristis jacobus
TCTGTGACACAAACAAAACAACAAAAAGGAGATTATTATTAATATTTTAGGAAAGTTACAGCTCTCTGATCATCATCTCAGAGCAGTATTTAGGGACGTGACAGGGCGCATGAGGAAATCTGTGTGTGTCTCCCTCAAAATGATACCCTGCTCCCCTGACAGTGTGTGATACTTTAAATTAGGACCCATGGCAAACACTGACTCAATAAAAAGTTCCACCTATTAAAACTGCGCAGGTGGAATTGGATGCTTTTGACTGGGGTTTCCCAAAACAGAAGTGCTTTTGAAATGCACTAATGAAACAGAAACAGAAAACAATGATATGAAGTCATTGGGAACAAACTGACTGCCAAAGTCATGAAAAATTAGAATAATAGAATAAAGCAACTGTGAGATAAAACAATAAGTACACCTGTGCGGTCTGCAGGTAATCCAGTTGTTGGGATTAAGGGTAAGCATGTGTCAAATGCTTAAGCTGTAGCAGCAAGATGCCATCGTGCTCTGTCTCCTTTTTCCATATGACAACAACACTGCATTATTATTATTATTATTTTTACTTTGGACACACTCATGATGGGAAGCTGTACCCGGAGGATTGGCATCAATATAAAAGCAGTTTTAAACCGAGGACTTTGTATAGACCAAACACTCATACAACAAACACAGTGGCTGCTTTGAATTATAAGCTACAGGTTTGCTGTAGCCGCCTGTGCTGCTGTCACTTCCCACTGTATAATGACGGGGATCAAATTTTAAAATGTGAACTAAATACATCTTCATTCTTGAAAACCAATCGTTTCTGATATGTTTTTCAGCGGAAGGTCTGTGAAATAAAAAATGTTGCCCCACTTGCAGACCTTTGTATGATGTTCGATGTTCATCCTGGTATGAAACAGCGAGACAGAGCTGGGCTGCAGAGTTTCTCACTGTTTTGTGGCAACTTCAAAACGATGGTTGTGGGTACAGAGCCTGCAGGCGCCGAACTCCTCTGGCATCTGTTAGCAACTAGTGCCGACAAATGATGTGTGAGACTGTGTGAGACAAGTCACAAAGAAACACTCAAAGACTACTGGAGGGAGGAAGGAAGGGGATTCTCTGATTCTCCTTGAATCTGAACACTGGATTTTTTTTTTTTATTATTATTAATTAGCTATCACCTTGGAATAAGAGAGCCAGTATTGCTTGTGATTTTGTCAGTTATCAAGCAAATCTTGGAGATGAAAATGTGACTGAAAAAAGAAAAAAGATAACTCTACAATAATATGTGATACAGTGAATACAAAAAATATCAGTAACCCATACACACCAGCAGATGACTCTATTGCACAACACTGAGATCATATTTTTTTGAAGAAAGCAGGATGTCTTAATGTTGCACACACAGTCCTCCACAGTCCTCCACTTCTCAGTCGCACACCCGCTGGTTTGTTTTTTATTTATCAGACCGAGAGCCCTAATTCTCACATGATTATTACACCTGAGTCTGGGGATTACATTTCTGTACTGCTGGTCTTCTCAGAGCCCTGCGGGACTTACTGATTGTTTGCTGTGCTGCTCTGTTTGGTCACATGCAACTTTCTGTTTCGATAAGAAACTCGATGTAATATCCTGACCCTTGAAACCACCATAAAATAATATTTTATAGTCTGTAGAGCTGCCTCATCATATCAGCCTCAAGACTGGTCCACCCTGCCCGTGTGTTCCAGCCATAAGGGTTTACAGAAAGTGTACAGCCACATAAAAACATGATGAGGTTGTGAGAGACTTTATTTCTTGGAGATTAGAGCTGTTGTTGCAGAAAGGTTTCATACTGAACCTGTCTGCAAAGTTGCCACCAAAACAGAAAAGGAGAAACAGATATAGATTCCACTTAAGCTTTGAAAAGGCTCAGATTTATGTTTTAATCATAAAATATGGGTAAAAATGCATTCCTAGCATTAGTAGCGTACATGTAGGTGACACTCATAAGCAGCCAGAATGTAATGTGGATATATAATAGGAACCTGTTAATGGAAAAAATAAAGCATGTGCAATGTCCAAAACTATCTTAAACTCACCCAGTTCCACCTCGGGGATCAATAAAAGTATTTTTTCTGATTTTGGTTAAATTTGATCCACAAATGCACATACACTCAGTGGCCAGTTTATCGGGTCCACCTGCACAGTCTGATGCAGTTCAGTGCAACAGCTCTGCCATGAATTCTACCTTTTAAGAAAGTTTATAACCCTCAGTTTTTGTTGTCATTTGTTGACATTTAATTCTGTGTTTATTACTGAGGCTGTAGTTTGCAGATGTCTTGTGCTGGGCAAAATTATACTGAGATGTGTTTCCAATTTTTTGTCCCCTCCTATTTATATACAATGAAGGGGGACAGAATAGCGGAAACAGCTCTCAATAAAATGCAGTCCAGTCCAGCAGCTGCACAAACTATGAGCTCAATGCCAAACATAGAAGTGGATGAACACCTCTATTAGTGTGACAAAAAGAAAACCTGAGCATCATAGGCATCATAAAAATAAACTTTATGGCAGAACATTTGTATTGGATTGTATTCGGACCTAATAAAGGTGGCCACTGAGTGTAGATGGCATTCATGAGCAGCCAAGATGTAATGTGGAAATAATAGCCTATAGCGACCTGTTAATGGAAAAACAATAAAACATGTGCCCTAGCCCTAACAACTATCTTAAACCTACCCAATTTTTCCTCGGGGATTAATAAAAGTGTTCCTGCTGCTGATTCTGATTAAAATTGATCCACTAATGCACATACATGTGATGTCTGAGATGTCTTAATGCATAAGTGGGTATATATATGTAGCCTCAGATGCATTTTCTTTGCAGGAATAAGTGCATTTACACTGAAAGCTACAGACCTGTCAGTGGGGGGGACAAAAAGGTTTTATTGACAAGGCTGCCTGACACTGCGCGTTCACGAGCGGCGATGAACACAACTTTGTGCATCGGGAGCGGCGTTTCTTCCACAGCTATATGTTAGATGTGATTGTGCGTAAAGTACTCACTGACAGCTGAATGGCCAACGAAACTTCAAATAACCTGTGTGCTGCGGAGCGGTGGAGGTCGCGGGTTAACTAAACAGAGTCCCCGAAGTGTTTGGCTGTCCTGGCTAGCAACTGGTGATGCGTGGACTTTGAGTTGAACGTGGTGAGTGTAACCTAGCCAGCTAGCAGGCGGCGTTAGCAGCGAAGCTAAGCAGCGCCCGTCGGCTCGGCGCAGCAGAGGCGAGCAGCGGCGCTCCGTCCACTCCGATCTGCAGCGACAACTTGAGGAAGACCGCCCTTCCTCCGGAGAGAAGGCACCGCAAAAGGCAAGTATTAAAAAGCACGAGTTGTTGCAGCTGTAAACTTTAAGTTGAGATATCCCCCGAGCTGACGAGGGTGGATGTTGCTGTTCATACTGTAATAAATATTAAAGGCAGCAGAGCGGAACGCGTTGCAAATGAGCGGAGGAAAAAAAAAAAAAACGCATCGAAAACGGTCAACTTGTTGAAAATGCAGAGATCTTTAAGAGGAAGCACCGGAGGCTGCTCGCCGTGTGTGCATTTTGTGCCATACTGTGTGCGTTTTCAGTGACAACATTGCATTGATCATTACACGCGTTAACCAGCGCAAAAACGAAATGAGTGACTAAAGCGGAGGGCTGGCGGCTTCGGCTTCCAGCTCTCAGCTTTCATGCCGTGTTACGGGCTGTGTAGGAAGGTTAAATAGCTGCTGCTACTACTAATGTCATGCTGCCTAATTGTGCTAATCGGTGTGATTTCTCTTCGCAGGGCACAATGCACGGAGCAACCCCCTCCGCTTACAGGAGCCTGACAGATATGTGCACCGAGAGATGATACGGCAGGATTTTGTGCAGATGTTGTAACGAGGCGGTAGGAGAGGCAGGAAATCGGAGGAAAGCTGAAAACACAAGGCTTTGCTACCCAGCAGCTTGCCAGCTAGAGTGTGTGTGTGTGCGTGTGTGTGTGTGTGTCTGTGTGCTAGAAGTGCCTATGGCGGAGTTTGGGGAGGACGACAGCTCGCCTCCATTGAATCCCGGGGATGCAGCCGTGCCCAGCGACGAGGCAGCTGGCAAGACGCATTGCGAAGTGTCGGTCTTGAACGGGGACTGTGGGATATCAGCAAACATGGTCGGCTCCGGATCCCTCGCCGCACCTGGCAGCCAAGCCGGGCTCGAAGCCGCCAACACCTCTGCCGGATTGGATGCCAAATCTGGAATACCACGCAGGAGCAGCATTATCAAGGTAAACATTGAAGTTACAGCCCCTGTGCGAGCCATTCATGCTGGTTTCTCAAACCCTGCACACCTTCACTGACTCTAACTCACCATGCAAAATCTGTGCTCTGATTTCATTTGCCTCTTTATAGTCTACCTCATTTTTTTTTTCCCAGCAACCTCGCCTATGTGAATCATGCATAAGTGAAATAGGTGGCTTTCATAATTCAGGCCAGTAACAGGATCACCGGAGCCATATCCTGTGTTTTGGCTGAACACGTTCGGATGTTTGGTATAGCAAAGCTTATTTTTTTTTCATTTGGTCTTGAATATCAGCCATTTGTCAACGGTTTGATGTGCCTGTCATAAAGAGAAAATGGCATCTGAAGCTAAAAAACATGCCTCAGATATTGATCTCTGACACATGCATATAAAGACAGATCAAGAAGGTGCTTTACATAGCCCACATTGCCACTGTGAAACACTCAAGTGTGTGTGTGAAGCACTAAGAGGTCGTAGGATATCAATCAGTAAAATATCTTATGTTCCCCGCAGAGATGCAGTGAAATGTTTCCTGGTAAACACTGTGACTAACTCACCAAGACATTTAAGAGTTTGTGGTTTCACCGCCGAAACCCCCCTCGCTGTGAAAAGCAGTGAAGAAACCTACAGAATGTACAGAACTACAGCAGCCTTATTGTTTTGGTTGGAGAAGAAATGGAGGTGACCTGGTGGTCTAAATCCCCGAGTGAGATTGCATTTCTGCCTGATCCAGGTTTTGCTCCTGCACTCTGACCCTTCGTCTGAAATGCAGACAAATGTGTGTGTTTTCAGGGATAAATGCGCAGAAACAAATGGAGATTGAATTGCCACTGGTAGCGGAATCGCATTTCACTCATCGCGCCTTGTCCAGAGCGATGCTTTGTGCCGCTGGTTGCTCATCTTTTGTTTGTGTATGTTTTGGGCTTTGAGGTGTTGCTTGGGTAATCGCAAAGAAAATGGCATATGATTTCCTCATGTGGCATAACGCTGTGTCGTAAACTTTCAGGATATTACTTTAGCTGAGGTCTGCAACTCTGTAATGAAAGTCTTGCATGTGGCGCAAAGGCCGTTTTAATTTCGCTCGCAGTTTTGCAAAAGAAGATGTTTTGTAGGTGGCGGTTACTCAAATTAGATTTGTTGTTTCCTCACATTAACCATAAGCTTACAGAACATTGCTGTGTCATAGATCCAGAGCTGAACCCTGGAAGACAGTTGAGAAGTTAAGGCCTTTCTTTTGCTATTGTCACTGTCCCCGTACATGTTTTTGCACATTTGTCTAAGAGAGGTCAATAAATCAGTGGTCAGTGATTAGCATTTGATTTTCCCTCGGGGCCGCCCATGCTAAAAAATGCATGGACTCTGGGTAATGTAAGGTGTTTGAGAAGCACTCACCAAATGACAGTGTGGTATGTTAAAAGTGATAGATGGGGGAAAAACTGTGTGATTTTGACGGCCTCATCATGTTGTTACCACACACTAAATCAATACCATTATTGGCTCTATGATTTTATTCGTCAGTGAGATTTCTCTGCTCGTGGTTCGCTCTCTAGCTTTGGACAGGGTTCAGCTGTTCACCTTTTCCTCTGGCAGACTTTACAGGCAACACATTCTTGGCACATTGAGGGTGTTGAACTTTGACGCGCTCTCTGCCTCGAAGATTGATGGGGGTAATATTGACATTTCTGCCTTGTAAAGCTCCAAGTAATCTCTCACTACACAAGGACCTGCCTCAGTTCTCAGGCCTTTGGAGTGCGATTTATTTCAGCGGGATGTCCACTCCTGTGAGCTATAGACTTTCTCGCCTCAAAATAAAAAGGAAGGAGGCAGAAATGTTACACCGAACTTGCGGAAAATCATTTGAATAAGATAAATGTCAGAATGCATTTCAGCCTCTATTTTTTTTTTAAAGGCATTTGGATTCAACTCAGAACTTTTTGTTGGAGGAGGGGAAAAAAAGGAGAGAGGCCCCTTTAAATAGCACCCAAACATCTCACTGCCACTGTACCAAGATTAATGCTCCTGTCTTGTACAGCTGACTGGTCCAGAGGTTTCCACATGGTGGTCCAGTGCCAGGGGATCCAGTCAACAAATCATGCAGTTTGGCTCATTACCACTGACCCAGATGCAATAAGGGCCACGTCAGACTGCACAATGAAAGCCTACATGGCCAATCATGTAAAAATGTACGAGGGGTGCATATGCATTTATTTTGTGACATTTGCCCAGCATCAAACAAAGATGGGCAAACATCCAAATGAGTCGAGGCATGGGTGGGACGGGTTTGATCGAAAATGAAGATCTGCTTCAGTTGCGTAGCCTATATGCCAGATTATGCACATTCTACCTGATTCTGACCTAATTTTGTCAAGGCAGATAAATGTACAGCATCCTTCCTGAATATGATGAATAGGATGGCATGTTCCCTTGTCATGTGGGATGGCCCACAATCCCCCCACATAAAGTCTAATCACATCGAGATTTTTTTTTTTTTTTTGGCATTTGTCAACTGGTATGCCAGCTCCTGTGACGTGTGTGCTTAAGCTCCTTAATGTTTGTTTCCTTCAGCCCTCCTCCTCTGTTACCTGCAGACATCACACTAGATTGTTAAAGATGGAATGTGCTGATGGGTTGAGGTCAAGCGTGTAGTGCGGCCTCTCTTTATGTCTCTATTATCGAACAAGTACGACGCGGTGACCGTTGTGATAGATAGAAATTTTTAAGGATGAACCATAATATCATGACGTCATCAGTATCAACCGATATCCGCTTTTAAATGAAATATTGGTGTCGACCCAAAATTTAAAAATTCAGATTTCGTAAGACTTGCTGATATGTGAAATAGGTCAAATTTGCGGAGGATGAATCTTACAGTGTTGTTTGAGAGAAAATATTATATAAAAATGGAAACCGTGAGCTTAATTAGGATAAGAGGCTTGGAAAATGAATGAATGAATGAATGTTTTCCATAACCTAACAATCTAAGTTGATTGTATTGTATGACTGCATCTGCTGGTCGGGCATCACAAGAGCAGAGATAATTGATGTTTTCTGCAATTAGGAGGAAAAAATGTGTGCATATATCAGCATTGGCTTTGGTCAACAGAATCGGAAAATATGGGATATTGGCAAAAAGTCCAATATTGTGAATACGTTAATCAGACCCTGAAATTAGTGACTTCAACAAAGAAACTGTAACTACAGTTGGGGTTGATTTTAGAACGTGGATTTTCTTCTAAATTGAGATAAAGTATCCAAATTTCTCATGTTGAAAGCATTCTGGCATAAAAATGCATCCTGATACATGAAATGAGAATTAATCTTCTGTCAGTAGCCAATAAACTGAATTGACTGAAATGTTTAGAAATCAAGCCCGTCTATGACTCTGTTAGTCATATTACATGCTCCTTACAATAACAAAATGCAGACATATTTATATTTGCTCCTCCCTACTGCCCACACACAGTAGTTTTAGCTGGCATGGCAGATCCAGTGAAGAATTTGTTAATCCCACGAGGTTAAACTTATTTGAAACGTTTAAATAGCCAGACAAGTACGGGTTGTGGCTTTGCTCAGAGCCACTCCCAAAGAAAGGTTTCATAATCATGCAGTTCATTCTTCTCTTGTGCGAAGGCAGGATTCCCAATCTGGAGGCCGTAAAAGCAAATCAAATATGCAGCGAGCCGTGCCCTTGTCTGCATGCCAATATTTTCTTCAAGGCATTGTTTTTTGGCTGACAGCTGTGACTGATCGAATGTTGGAGTAAGAAGGTGGTTGTGAGAGGCTGGGCCGGCGCTAATAAGGTTGCCTGTTTCACGCTGTCAGTCAGAGCTCTCAGTTCTTGTAAAACTGCTTTTCTGAAGAGATGGGGAGGATGTGGTCAGGCCAACAAGGGCCACATTCACATATCTGCCGCCGCGGCGCTCGCTGCTTTGACAGTAAACTTAGTTCTGCTGTAGCTGTACAGCTGTGGAAGGTGGGTGACAGCTGGGGGGCCAAACCAACGTCTCTCAGACTTCCCCACCAAAGCGATATGTGCTCTGTGTGAAACGGATTACACCTACAAGCACGTCTTACAAGTCGTCGTTGCCACACAAAACCTGGATGATTTCTAATACTTGAAATCCTTTGAAATCCACACTTACAGAGCTTTCAGACCTTTGTATTTTACAGATATTCAGTGATAATGTCTAATGCCTCCCAGGATAGAGAGAGAGAGAGAGAGAGGCACTCACTGACTTGTCTTGTGTTTTGCACTTTAATTTATTCCATTTTCTTTGGTCTTTTTAGTCATTTCATCCTTTTGTTCTTTTTATCGTGTTATCCTTGCATCATCTCTTATGTACTTCTTTTTAATCTCGGGCACTATCATTTTCTTTGTTGATACATGTGTTGTATTTTAACATAGTATTTTACTATGTAGGTTATGTAATATACTGTATATTCCATGAGGTTATTGCTCACTTGCTCGCAATTTCGCCGCAGCTATCAATAAAGTGCCTCCACACTTATCTATAAACCTAACCCTAACCTATAAACTTAAGGTAACTTTTTTTTTTTTTTAAAACCCTAAAATGGATGTGTTGCAGTTTGGGATAGAACTTTTTGTGTGCTTAAAATTCAAGGTAGTTCACATCCTGCACAAAATGTGGAGTACCAGATGTTTGGGTTTACACAGCACCAATGTGATATTCAAGTGCTTACCTATGGCCAGAATAATAGCACAGGTGTTTACCAAGCGAGTTTAGATTCTGCCCACACCAGTGAATTGTTACTGTATTGTCTGTGGGTGGCTGATTGCGGGAGAAATAATGAACCGATGGCCTGTTCCCAGCTCAGGTCTTACCTCAAATCCTCTCCAACAAAGGGGGTCTTTTTATTGTTTGAGTAATGACATGTTTTTGCACCATCCTGCTGCATAAAACAAAACAAACAAAAGAACTCAGATCGGGATATGGCCCCGTTCAATAGGAGAATATTCAGACAGGCTTAGTGACATTCGCCATTGTTTTGTGTGCCGGTAAACCGTGGACAGGGTGAGATTTTTGTCAACTCAGTGTTTAGTGCCTTATCTCATATATCCAGTTTGGTTAGCTTGCTTTGCAGTCAGTGTATCTGTGAAAGGATATTGTAAAAAAAAAAAAAAAAATGTAGATTTTTGTTGTGTAACAGCAGAGAAAAGTACTGCGTGCAGAGTGGTGGGACTATTTACTCTTTCTTTGAAATAAACCTGGTCAAATCAGATTGCTTTCGAGTTCGCCTCTTACAAGTACTTAAGAGGTGAACTCTTCTACTCGTCAAGAGGAGATGTAAATGAAGGGAAAATGGCAGATTCAGCAGATCATTTTAAGCTTTCATGCAGCTGAAACTGTATTATGGAGCTACAGTTTTGTTGACTGGTTGAATAGATCAGTTTTTTTTTTTATTTTACATTTTTCTACATCTGATAGTTGTATAAATACAATGCTTTGATGAAATAATTTTTGCAGCACACTGTTAATACTAATGAAGTCAGTGTTTACCATGTTATAAATAGCTGTGTCACCTTTGCAGTCTGATTAAGCTTGTTACTGTGATTAATTATTGTCCTGGATGCTAGAATACATTTGTCTGTGCGAGTAGCCCAACTGGACTGTGTGTGTCCAATCACTGCACTCTTATCTCTATTTAGAAGGACCAATTGGGAAAATCTTAGCAGGCAGCGTGAATCGAAGAACTGCAGAGTGAAACATTTTCCTTCCCTTAACAGCCGGCTGGTGAGGTGGCCTTGAACAAGGCACTTAACCTTCATCTGCTTGCTGTGGCGCTGGAAAAGAGCATGCATGCCTAGCAAACCTCCCTCGGGTAAAAAGATGGTCTACTGCACATTGTCTTTTACCAGAGGAAGTGGTGTCAGCCGTAAGTTTTCCATTTAAAAATCTCAGGACATTCATTGTGCTGATATGGCCTACTAATGTCAAATTGACAATTCATCACGTCACTCAGGCAAGTGCCACTTCACCACTGTGGCTGACCTTCCTGCCATCACTTATTCTCGAGCTGCCAAGCTCAGATTGTTTGTTTCACCTAAGCCCAAGTTGTCCCTGTACTCCTGAAAAAGACTTGTGCAAATAGTTGAGCTCCCTGGTCCAGACCCAAGGGTGTGGGCCAATACCGTTTGAAATAGCCTGGCTTGTTGATTAAACATCTTCTGTCACCATTCCTGATGGGTTCTGCTGGGGTCTCAGATTGCTCATTGTGGTTGTATTTGTTCCAGGCGGCTTGCTGCCGCACTCAATTGCTTACCTGAAGCATTACTTATTCATTCGTCAGCTCGGGTGTCGTTCATTTACAGGATTGGGGACTTAGTCAAGTGCTGCTGGTCTCAGCCAGTTGTTTCAAGGGTGGCTCGGATGACTTGGCAGTGATTACAGGTGCTGCCACAGCGAGGGGTGAGGTAGCTCCGTGCCCCGTTGATGTGTTGCCTCAGTGAGCTTTCGCAATTCCTTGCAGCACCGCAAACATTTGATTTAATATGTTGCTGCAATGAAGATTATGAAATGGAAAATACGCTGTAAAACAAAATTAACAAGTGGTGTTTTGTTTATTCTGGCAAATCCAGTCATATGAGAAAATGAACAACTCTCAGAAGCTGCATTCATTTGAAATGATTGATGTCAATTTTATAATTTGGCCAACATGTTTAAAATGACTGAGATACATAATTCATTCATGTATAATAAGAGTTATGACCATAGGCCAGCCCCAGGAAGGCTTGTGGAATCATTTAAAAATAACCTTTGCTGTTCTTGTTTTGTACTCTTGCTCGGTTAGCTGCTTTCAGTCGCGGTCATCAAAGCCACACAAATTAGCTTGACAACTTCCGTGCAAGCTCCTGAGCAACCTGGCAGTCTCGGCCCTCATTGCTGTCATGACTGCTGAGGATGTGTGAGCACATGGTACTGCAGAGAGCACAGACTGATGTGGCTGTTTTGGTCGTTTTTGGCACGCACCCATACCCATTAAATAGCCAACCATTAAAAAATTAGACCTGTGCACATCCAGAGCATTGTTCTTACTCAGACTCTACTCATTGTAATCCAAGCAGAAGGTATTTCTTTACAGTTATAACTATTTATTTTCCATCGCTGCATTGATTTGAAATAGAACATTACAACAGCATTGATATGGAGATTGATGATTGTGATTATTTAAACCAGTGCAGCAAGTTTTGTTTCCATTAAACCCACAAAAAAAACATTAAAAATGGATTAAACATGATGAAGTGACTGCACATTAGCTACCCAAGCTGCATGTTTTAGGTAGGCAGTTTGACCCTGTTGAGGGCAGTCTGGAGGAGATCATGCGTTTGGTTGTGTGTGTATGCGACTCAGCCTATCAGCCTAAAGGTTTCTATGCATCGTTATGACTGTGTGATGAAGAATCTCTTGTGGTTGCGGAGGTTTAAAACCCAGGAAGAACATTCGCTCTCACTACTTCTGCTCTCTTTCCTCATTCACTGTCTAGCTCGCGCAACCACCGCTGCTCGGTCTCACCCTCTCTCTTTGCGTACTACTGGGTCGCTGCCTGCGTCATCCTGTCTTCAGTCACTGTGTTTGCTCTGATTGTGGGCGAAAAAATCCAGGACATGCGTTGCTGATGCTGATGGGAAAAAGTCAGCAGAACATAGAGCAGACACACATAATTTATCAACAAGCAGCGGTTAAAAGAGGCAAAATAGCCTGATGTTTCATGACTGTAAAAAATGACGTGTAAAACAGCTGCCACTGCAGTGTGTGTGTGCAGGAGAGATAACTTTGAATTTTGCTATTTTAATTCATGTACTGCTTGAAATGTGGTTTCCATATGACCTGTGAGACGGAGAAAATAAGGAAAAGCGAAAGACAAGAGGCTTTTGGAGTGTTGCGTTGTATTTTCAGTGCTGTACTCTCTTATATTTGAATCATACAGGCATTCATTTAGGAATTTGAGGGTGGGGTCGCCTATAGTCTGGAAGAGGGAAAAGGAGAGAGATGCCTGCTGGCAGGGTTGGAAATTGGCACCGGCCACCTGCCAAATGCTTGTCAATTTGTGAATTTGATCAACCCACCAGCCACGGCAGCCGGCGAGCTCCGTCTCCTCCTGTCTGGTGGAGATCTGCACTCTGAGTTGCTCTTGTATTACCAACCATGCATTGTGTTATCACTGTATATCACTGAAAACAAAGGTTCACATCGTACGGTGCAGGAGGTATGCAGGAGGACGTCACAAACCACAGTCTAGCACTTTTGTCTCAAGCTTCAGGAGAAATGCACGACATATTTCCACTCACAGATGCATGCTGACTTTTTGGCATGGGTGCAACAGTAGAATAAGCTTAAGTCCAAAACAAGCATCCAGTAGTAAGGAAGGGAGTGTGTGTGTGTGTGTGTGTGCACGCTCAGAGGGCTGTAGGGAAAAAAAAAAATCTTATTACTCTATGTGTAGTATGCCAAAAAAAAAAAAAAGCTTCGAAAATTCCTTAAAAGCATGCATAGCAATAACAAGAATGCATTTTGTTGTAGAGTTTGAATAGATTCAATTAAATTGAACTTGAACTGAAACGGATATCTTATCTCCTTCCCTTCTAACTTTTTTTTAATCCAGCTTTTTACACAACACGAGTTAATGAAATCATCTTTAACATTTATAGGATTTCTATTTTTCTTGCATACCTCAACTAATGGTTTGCTTATTGATTTCCCCGAGTCTGTGTGTACTGCAGGATCGGGGTCAGCCCACTTCCATTTCAGTCAATTCAAAACGTCAATGGAACATGCAGTTCAATGGTTAATGATACAGCATCCGCTCTCAGTTTTGTCTTCAGAGGTTGGGACAGTTTGGTCCTGTTGAACATCTTTTAGTGTTTGAATCCTGCTGACGACTCTTTTTGTGTATGGATTTAATTGAATCTGGATTGAGGCTGTATCTGGTATACACTGTGCCTCCAAACTGTCCTGCGTTGACCTTGGGAAACTCCTTGGATAAATGAGCCGAGCTGCGTGTTTTGTAGTAGCAGTGATGTCGACGGCAGCCGTGGAAATCTCATGAAATCTCTGCCAAACAGACCAGAACTTTAACTCGAGCTAGGCAGGGTAGCACGGTGTTTTGAAGCCGTGCCTCGTGGGTCGAAACTGTCTCATCACGGATGTGTTATCTGATGTTGAGCTGCGCTGACACCATTCACTCTCCCTTTTATTGATCCGAGCTGTGATGTGACAGCTTTGCATGATCATTCCCCGGTTGATCGCTGAACTGAATTTGAATGACACGCAGCCCCTTTTTTTTTTTTTTTTTCCCCTGCAATTGCAGCATTGACTTTAAATGAAGAGTGTGTGAGTGTGACCTGATTGAACGATGACGTGGTGTGGACTATGCTCCACAGCTGTTACATCACCATTCCCAACGTACGCTGCCTCCCCTACAAGTTATGGTCCTCCCAGCTCGATTTCATCAACTCACAGTTTCCCCAACTGTTTCAGTGCGGTTGCAGTATTGTTGTGTATCGTTGTAAAATGCTTTAAGTCTGACCCAGTTGTGAATTGTGGTAGTATGCATTGTTCCCCGTCGTACAGCTGTTACACAACCGCTGACATTAATAAATGAGACCGGTGTCTGTCCAGGTTATCTGGCCCCATAAAGACCAGCCACAACA
>OMLB01019821.1:0-10400 GCA_900302555.1 Myripristis jacobus
CCAAGGAGAAGCGATTTGCAGCAGCAATCCGTCGCTAATTCCCGCTCAGCGTTCATGAAAAATGTATAGCAGGCAGACTGTAGGGAGATGCAGATTGGCGCTGGGCCCTCAGCATGAGCCTGGCTCTGCATTAATGGAACATTATTTTCACCCCCTCCAACTCTCCAGCCTTCCTCTACAACTCTGTCTCATCCCTCCCTCCCCCTCTCTCTCTCCTCTCTTCTGTTTTTAATCCAGAGGTCTTGCAGTTCCTTACAGGCATATCTGTCTATCTATCTATATATCTATCTGTCTTATCTTATCTTATCTTATCTTATCTTATCTCTGTCGACTTTGAAAATGTTCTTCTCCACTCGCAGAGTTTGATAAAACAAAAGGCATAAATATTCCAGGACTCAGTGGAATATTAGTAGCTCAAACAACCCAAACGCAGCTATCTGGAATCTGAGATACTCTCTTTTGTGTGTGCGTGTGTGTTTGCGTGTGTGTGTGTGTGTGTGTGCGCGTGCTCACTTATACATTTGCCTGTAAGCACTGAGTGTGTGTAGCCAGCTAAACCTTCTCAAAGATAATGCTGAGGGAAAACTTTATCTTAATCTTTAAAAGGCACAACTTGAAGCTCAGTTCCAGCTGTGAAATGTACCAAATGGGTTTTGTGTGTGTGTGTGTATGTGTGTATGTGTGCGTGTGCATGCGTATATGTGTGTATGAATGCATGCACACATGATAGTGTGGATACATAGATACTTGCATGTGAATATGTGTGTTGGTGTGTCTAAAGTCAGGTCTCTTATGAGTGTAGATTAATAATAGCGCTGTAATGCCACGAGGACTAGTCACAGTGTGGATCATGCATAATAAACCTCCCAAGGAGTTTACACACACACACACACACACACACGCACACACACATCCCCGTCGCTATAGCAACGCTGGCCCCTAACTTCAAAGTCAGATGTAATTTCAGCCTCCCAGCAGCCAGAGGGAGCCGTGGTGATGACAGAATATTCCTCCACTGGCTCCTTCCTCCCTCCACCCCTCCTTCCCTTCATCCATTCCTCTGCCAGCTCCTTCCTTCCTTCCCACCCTTCCGTCCTCGGCGAGCAAACGCGCCGGGAAGCCGGGCATCCAGGACAAAATGTAAAAATAGACCCAAAAAGGTTAGGAGTGGTGGGCCGAAGCTAAGAGGAGACAAATGGGGGAAAAGGGGGATACAAGAGAGCAAAAGCAGGGTGGAAGGAGGTGATGCATTTTCTCATTCGGCCCCCTCTCTCTTTCCGTGGCCCCATTTCATCATGTCCGTTCAACTCTCTCTGTAGTGTTACTGCTGGGCTGCTGTGCCCTCAAGAGTCAGGCGCAACAGGAAAAGTGATGTGGAAAGGAGCAGGACTGAAACGACACTTCTCACTTGGAGTAAATGTCACCCAACTTCAAATATTTGCCACATTTAGCACCTTCACTGTGATGAATATCCACTGAGCAAGTAGATATTCTTCCAAATTCATATACTGAGAAAGCCTGACAGCAGAAGGCTCTCCTGTCCAAGCTGATAAAACATTGTTACAATAACATTTGAGGCCATTGAAACAGCTGCTTTAAAGATATAGTATGGAGCATTTACATACTAATAAACTTTTGTTATATTTATTCTAATGACATACGAGCTCACACAACAATGATTAAACCTATCACCCACCAATAATACTCCCTGCATTTTGCATTATTGCACACATTGGAAAGCTGATATCTAAGGTGACATTTCTGCATGTTTTACATCAACCACACTTCACAGTTTCTACAGGAACCATATAATTAAACTTATTCTATGGGTAATCTGATGATTCCACAACACTACAACACTTAATTTACTGCCACAAGAGGGAGACAAATCACACAGAACACAAAGTTCGATCGGAAAAGGTTTAAAATGGAGCGTTACCCCTGTTTTAACTTGTGTTGTGCCCTAAGAACGCCTCTTAGCTGTTCGAAAATCAACATAAACCATAATTGCTTGCATTTAATGACAATCCCATGCTACATCAACGGTAAATCAGTTGCGTTTTGTATCTGTGCTTTAAACCAGATAAACTCAAAGCGATGCCCTACCATGGTCTACGTTGTACTCTAAGCACCAACACAAGGTGCACCGCGGCTAAAGGCCAAAGCGTTGGTGAAACGCACCACATCACACTCATTTACTGCATGTAGCCGGCATCCCAGCCTTCACACACTGTCACACCGTGTTGTCTGACATACAGTGGTGAAAAGGGGAGGACAGCAGGGGAGGTGTTGTGGTGCTCTGTGTGTCCTACAGCTTCAGTAAAACACACGGGCTGCTGCTCTGCCCGCTGGCGGCTGAATGCTGTCTCATATGCACACACACACACACACACGTCTATACATACATGCATACAAGTCCATGGGTTCCATGCACACTTAGCCACCCACATAGACACACACATTTCATTTTCCCCGTAGGACTGCAGCTAAGTATAATATTTATTATCGATCAATCTATTGGATATGTTTCTGATTAATGATTTTGGCTATAAAATACTAAACATGACAAATGCCCCTCACAAGTTAGCAGAACCCAAAATAATGTCTTCAGAGTGCTTCCTTAGTATTAATTGCATGATGATTTCAATGGAGGAAAGCATCTTAGTGAGTTCTAATCAGCAATGTTGGGCATTTTACTTGATAAATGACTAAAACAATTAATCAACTATCAAATTCATGATTGATTCATTTTTTGGCAATCGCCAAAGGGATTTATCGTCTAATCGTATTCAGCAGTCCTTCCAGTTTATGCAGAATCCTACGAGTTTGGTGGGAAAAAAAGGAGCTCACTAGAAAAGTTTTAATGGAAAGCAATGACACCAAGCTGCGCCCCCCCTTCTCTCTCTCTGTCTCTCTCTCTCCCCTCCTTTGTCCTGAATTTGAACTACTCATCCTAATCTCTTGGAGGGAAGCAGAGGAAAAAAGAAGAAACAGAGGTTGACGAAAGACACCAAGGAGAGGAGGAGGAGAATGGATGGAACAAGGGATAAAGAACGTCGGACAGCAGGAACATTTCACTCCTTCTAGGGTCAGTCCTCCCTCCCTCTTCCTCCTCTTCCTCCTCCTCTGTAGGGGAGGCCGGTGGACAGGCGCCAGTGGAACCCGACTGTTGTTTTCTTAACCAAGTTCAGCCCTCTCCATTTCCCCCTCGCTTCTCAAATCATAAAGTCTGTCACACACCGTGGTCGCACGGGCGCATGCGTGGACGTACGTGGATGTGTGTGTGTGTGTGTGTGTGTGTGTGCGTGGGGAAGAGTGGACATGGGTCTGCGCCCAGTCACAGGAGTGCCTGCTTGGTCAGTCAGCCAATCAGTAAGAGGGGTCTTAGGGTGTAAACATGCCACCCACCCCGTCAAGAGCCCCTCTCTCCACCGCTGCTACCCAGCCTTGCGTAACCAGTTAACTACAACAGCCCGCACTGGACAGCACAGTCGCCTTCGGGTAGAACAACGTGGAGCCATCAAAATCTGCCAAAACAGTCCAAGTCAAAGGCTTCAGGCACAAAACCAACACAGCGGTCAGTTTTAATAATAATAATGTGATACTTCATCGATCCTGCTGGGAAAGTGTCTTTCTGGCGGCACAGGCGAGGGTTAACCGCAGTGTCATCTACAGAGCAGCACAGGACTCAGTGTCTTGCTTAAGGACACTTCAGCAAGCCGGATGCTCGCCAACACGTGGGGCTCGAACCTGCTTCAGCTGTCCTTCAGTTGAACAGTTCGAGACAGCGGGGCTTTGTGCTTTGTGAGTTTTGGAGTTGCAATGCAGCTGAAAGTCTTCGCTGGTTGTTAAAAAAAAAATCAAATTTGATTCTTACTATATTTGGTTATTCATCTCAAGGCTTTGCGAGTACTTAAAAGGATAGTTGGATGGACTAAATGTTAACTATTAACCTCCTGTCATTATTTAGATACCACTGGTTAGGTTTATTTCAAAATAACTGCCTAAATCCAAAGAACAAGATTTAACATCAGCTTTACAAGTGTACTTGTCCAAACAGAAAATACACGATTACTGAGCACACAATGCACAATATTTTTTGATGAAATTACTCTTTATTATTCTACTGTGACTATACTGGCTCCAATAAACTGAAAATTAGACGTCAGGTTTGGTTATTTAACATTCAAAATAAAAATAACATTTTCTTAAAGTAACTTTCTTTGAATTGAATCATCAAATTAAACAGTGAAGTGGACATGAACAGTGAGACGAAGGTAGCGTTACCAGTGCCCTTAATATCACCTAGGAGGTAAATGAATAATATCAAATATTTCAAAATGGGTGAATTATCCCTTTCAGCTGCTATAATACTGGAGCAGGCAGGTATTACGGGGATTCAAAAGAAGCTAGAAATAAAACTGATGGATGAAAATAAAATGGCTAGTATGGCCAGGCGATATGGCCTTTAAGTAATAATATTTTTAGGCCGTATCTTTTCTAAAGCACTTCATAAATGTTCAGTTTAACCCTTTAATGCATACAGTCACATCAGTATGATGATTCTAGTGGGGCTGAGGAATATGGACAAAATTCAAATATTATGATTTTTTTTTTTTTTTTACAAAATACCTCAATATCAATATTGCAACAATAATGTGGCGATGACTACTGGTGCTTTCACAAAATATTTACACAATGGAATTTTTGATAAACAATCATCATTAATGCCTATATAATAACAAAGTGGGTAAAGGCAAATATTAACAGCAAGAACAGCCAGGTAAACTCAGGAAATGCATCACTTTACTGTAATGCAGCCTTTAAAACCATAGGCACTTATGCCATATCATGATATTATGATATCCAAAATCCCAGATGATATCAAGCCTCATATCATAATGTGGGTTTTGTCTGTTTGTGTGAGGTCAGTAGGCTCGGTGTTGATATGTAAGGGTGAACGACCGCCGCAGATCAAATCCACTTCCTGTGCGTCTCACTTTCGAAGCCGTGGGGCAACAAAGCGCTACGGCCTCAGCAAACACGTGTTCCCAGCGCTGAGGATCAAAAACTGCGTGTGTACATGAAACTGTGTGTGCACGCTAAATCATTGATGAGGAGCAAATGAAAACAGGCCGGCAAACAAGCGGAAAACCAGCCCGTCTGCATTTTAGATGAAGCCGGGCCCCTCCGACTCGCTGCGTCATGTTCTCTGGGTCTGTGGTGGAACGGGGCAGAGGTGAATACATGGATGGTGTGTGCAAAATAGTGCTGGTATTAGTGCTGGTATGTTTACAGCAAGTCTCAAATTATTTTGGTGAACTGTAGGAGCCCATTTTGACTCAAGTACATATGGGCCACCAGTATATACCATAAGGAAAAATCAAACGTCACGAGTCAAACGCTACTGATTTAGGAGGTTGGAATCAGACCATATGACTATGAGCCCTCCGCTGTTTCCTTGGTTGTGTGAAAGCAGGCTTCAGATTAGCCTTCCTATTCTCAGAGCTGCTATGTGTTCATACCAGTGGCAGGGAGCTGCTGTGGCCTTCACTGTTGCTGTCTGTGCTAAGAATAGGCAGCAGTGTCCAGAGAACATCTCGTCTCCGAGCCTCCCTGCCTCCCTCTCTTTGCCACCTCCACGCCAATCCTCCCTCCCCATACTAAAAATATAAATTCAAAGTATACAGAATAGGTTGGGAATTATGCTTCAATATCTATGTCTACCTATCTATCTAGATAGATAGATAGACAGATAGATAGATAGACAGATAGATAGATAGATAGATAGATAGATAGATAGATAGATAGATATACATATATGGAGGTGTATTCCTGCATTGGATATACACTGTATATGTTCTGCCTATACACTGTTGTTAATACCGTATCTGCTACTTCAATAGTCACCAAGAGCTGAACTCTATCAACATTTACAAATCCAGTTTTTGTACAGTTTAAAAAATATCTCAATAAAGACATCAAACAAAAATCATTCCAAGGCAACTCCTCTTCAAAAAAGTTAAAAAGCTCTTATTAAAATACGAGTAAATGCTTTTTAACTTTTTTTTTAACAGTTGCCTTGAAGGTTTTTGTTACAGTACATGTCTTTTTTGAATTTTTTTTTCAAATATTTTTTTTTTTACAAATCTGGCACCGTCTCACTGTATTTGATAAAATCCACAGAAGCACTTATCGGAACATTTTTTGCAAGTCTAATAACACTGAATGTCGTGTATGTGTTTTTCCCCCAGTATGGGTCCCATGCCTTTTGTACACTTTGTCCTCCTCTCTCCATCTTCCAAGATTTCTTCATCCCCCCCGTCTCTCCCTTTGCCTCTGTTGCCCCTCTCTGTTTGCTGTGCGGTAGCATGGAGACTGAATCTAACCCCGCTGGATGACATTACTCCACTGCCTGTCTGTCTGCCTGCCTGCCTGGGTGCTCTAAAATAAAACCTAGGGGTGGGGAGAGAGACGGATACAGCACATACTGTATAGGCAGCCTGACTGACATGCTCTGATAAAGCACAAACACACACTCGGAGAGCGTGTATGGAAGTGTGCGTGTGTTTGCGAGCGAAGAGGATTGTGTGTGGCTACAGAGAGAAAGAGAGAGATAGGGGAGGGGAGCAGGCCCCTCCAGCTGTGCCCTGTCAATCATTCATGACCTAACACTGGGAAAAACAGAAGAGGGCAAGGTGGACAGGAGAGAGACAGTGAAGGAGAGATAGTGTTTCTCAATTTCCCCCCTTTGTTTGATGGAAAATAAGTCAAGGAGGGGCAAATGAGCGCTGAAAGACATACAAGAATAATTGTGTCTGTCTGTCGGGGCGTGCGTGTTTGTGTGTGGGGGGCGTGCGTGTGTGGGCGTGCACGTGCTAGTGTGAATAACACAACACCGCCAGAAACCCATAGCCTGAATTCAACATCCCTCACCCTGAACAAGTGACAAAAAGATAACCACGTTTCACTTCACCGCTTCACGCCCTCTCTCTCCTTCTCCCTCTCTCTCTCTTTCTCTTACTCATTCTCTTTCTCCTCTCTCTCACTCACCCCCCACCCCTCTGCCACACACACACACACACACACACACACACACACACACCCTCCTCCTCCTCTCCCCTGCTCTCTCTCTCTCTCTCTGTCTTTCCACATGGCTGGCCATCCTCTCCCATGTCCCAGAGGATGGGAGGCTGTGCGGCAGCTTGGCAGGCTGTCAGGGGAGCGCTGGAGAGCAGGGGAACATGTAGTGACTGGAACAGTGTGTGTATGTGTGTGTGTTGGAGGTTGGGGGGGGGTTGAAAGCCCTGGCTCTTCACCTCACTGTGGCACTGGAGGAACTGGTTTGCCTGGGCAAGGTTAGGCTACAGCTAGAAGCACAGAGAGTGCTACTACTATAGGGAAAAGAAAAAAAACAAACAAACAACACAGAGCTCGCATTCTGCTTCTATTTCCACATACTGCAAATTTCATGGCCAAGCAAAGCAGGAAACAAGGGAACAGTGAACATGTTGTCCCAGTAGCTCAAGCAGTCACAAGTCTGTCACCTCGGACTGACCTGTAATTGTAGCGCCCTCCTTGGGCAAGTCAGAATAATCACCCCCCGCCCAAGTTTCATCAAGATCTAATCCGGGTCGTCTGAGGTATCACATGTGACAGCAAAATGGAAAAGCAAAGAGACACACAAACAGACGGATCCATAGTTCCCACTTTCACTGTGGCCAAGAAAATTTGCTGGCCCAGAATGGCACTAATAAAAAGAGTCAACTGTGGCCGTTTTGTTGCAAATATTCTGTGTGTTTGGTTAGAAATAGCTTATTAGACCCAAACCAGAAAGCAAACCAAATGTAGTAATAGAGCTGCATTCACTAAGGCTGGAATGCAGTCCATGTAGCATCAGCCATACATCAAATATGGACATAATTTGCCAGTCGGACAGGCTCGTGAAATGAGAACCATGCATATTCGCCGTTAAATTGTGTCCATATGCGACGTAATTGTACTGCGGTTGATTTTACAAGGTCCATATTCCAAACTTACTTAATGTAGTTTTAACATACTTCTGATGGCAATTTTTTTTTTTTTTTTTTTTTTGTGGCAGGTGTGGAGGTGGAGCCCTGTTTCATGTCTGCACTAGAGTGGTCACTGTGATAAAACATACGCACTTTCTGCAAACTGTAAGACTAGCTTTTTTCTGCTCTTGAGTGGCTCGTCTTCTCAATAAAACATCTTTGTTCTGGCTCCTAACGCCACTGACGAGCTGGAGGAACAGGCTCGACTAGGTTAGAGCAGATCTGCTGCAGCTGAGAGCACATGCTAATGCTAACCCACTGTAAAACTAATAGTGAATGCTAACATTACTGCCAAGATAATACAGCAATTTCCCTCAGCCACATCATACATACACACAGAGATAATAAGTCCAAGGAACTTAATAGGCGAAACAGACAAAACAACAAAATAACATGTGGCAAATGCAGTGGGTGCTGCTGCTACACAGAAGAAACGGTAAACACTAACATCAGCGCTGATGAAAGGTTGGCGCTCAACATGAATGTCAATCTAATGCTGGTGCTAAACGCTGATGTCAATGCTGATGCTACACTGAAAAGCCGGTGATGAGCGTCTGCCTTGTCTTCTGGTAATTGGCACGTGTGAGTAATGGTGGTTTTAGTTCAGCAGCAGCAGTAACAATAGGTAGGTGTAATAATATGGCTTACGATGCATGTTGTGCCTCCAATACATTACATTTGAAAAGAGCCAAGGGCACCGTGACTCGCATTTGTGATAAGTTACTAAAGCTCTCTTCCCTTTGGTCTGCCTTCAAAAATCCCGCCACATCACACGGCAGACTCGTCCCAAAACAACAACATGACACTTTGCCGACCCGCGCTCCCTCCCTCCTGACAGAGAGAAAAGAAAAAAAAAAAAAGATGACAGCAGCTTTAGATCTGACATCAAACGCCGGGGAGAGAGAGAGAGAGAGAGGGAGAGAGGGAGAGAGAGAGAGAAAAAACAGTTACATCTCTGCCGTGACAGCTTGCTGGAAGAGCCTGGCAAACGCTGAGCGATCTCTCTCTCACTCTCTCTCTTGCGCTCCTCTCTGCGTCTCTCTCTCTCTCTCTCACCCATCAAAACTCGCCGCCGATTAGGATCTCGGCAAGCCATGCGCTTTGGATGGGATGTGAAAACACACGGGGACCCCAAGGGGTAAAATGCCGGGATTAAAGTGGTAAGGGAATGCGGGGTGGGGAGGTGCAGTGGGGGTTCAAATAGATCGGCCCCCACAACTGCAGGGGCTCCTTGCCTCTGGATCCACACACTGATACATCAAGGCAATTTCTCATTTACAGCACGAGGGGAAAAAAAAAAACCTTTCATGATGCTAGTTCAGAGAGAAAGATGGGAGAGGAAAAGGATGGAGAAGGGGGGGAGCTAAAGAGTGTGGGAGAGTGTGTGTGTGTGAGAGAGAGAATGAAAGTAAAAGGAAAGGAAATGCCGAGATAAGGCGGAAGACGTACTATTAGTGGGTTACAAGAAAAAGACAGCCTGAAAACAAAGTGAAGGCAGTAAAAAAGGGAGCGTGTGTGTGACCTCGTGTGTGTGCGTGTGTGTGTGCGTACATGAGAAAGTGTGGCATTAGGAATCACTTGGCAAACTGACAGACAGTGGCTCATTTGGAGCAAAACAAAGTCCGGCGGTAAAACATTAGCGCGTGTTAACCAGCGAGTGGAGTGGAGTTCACACTTAGGAAACAAATTTGCTTACATGAAAAATACCTTTCCTGCAATTGGCGCCTTAACTCTTAATTTGAAGTATTTCTGTGAGTGAAACTATGCGCACCTGAAGCAGCGCTAATATTTGCCACCATTTGTTAATGTCTATTTATTCTCTTCTTGCAGGAGCTGAGGAGCTGGTGAGGAGGTGAAGAAACAACGGACAGAGTGAACCCTCACTAGTTGAGCCAAGGCAGTGAAGCAGCCCAAATCTGCCTCCCTGCACAGATTTGCACGGCCTCACCACTTCTCCTCAATTACTCCTCCAGTCACCCTGCTTAATGATTTTTTAGCTCACCGAAATGCCAAGATGAGCGTGTGTTTGCACGCGTGTGTGCTAGTAACTACGTCTGTGTCGTGTTCTTTTCTGTGCGTGGAAGTGTGCGCGCGTGTCTTCCGGAGCGATGCTCTGGCGTACCACGGGCTAATGTGCCGTGGCGCTTTTTTCCCTTTGGTGTGGGCAGCAGTCAAAACACGGCACCCGCGTGTTAATATGGACATAAGGTCTGAAATGAGCAGTCAAATCTGTGGCTGTCCTGTGAGGCGAGTGAAAAAGGCAGGGGTAAACGGAGCTGTTTGATTGGACGGAGAGCCTATGTGGTGAGGTTTTGAGCCAGCTGAACA
>OMLB01019825.1:10848-30996 GCA_900302555.1 Myripristis jacobus
GTCTTTGTGTCTTTAGATTTCCTGTTGTCAGGAGGGAGGCTGGCAGGAGTGTGTGTGAGTGTGTGTGTGTCTATGTGTGTGTGAAAGAGAGAGAGAAAGTCGTTAGCCTTCTTTTATGATCAGCCAAGGGTGCTCTGGAAAGAGAAAAAACCCCTCAGTCAATTACCAAGTCAGGGACATGAAAGCATTTTAATTTGAAGTGCGTGTGTGTGAGACAATCTGTGTGTGGTGTGAGACGATGTCCAGGTACTTATCAGGATGAGGCTACATCCTACAGCTGGACTTCCAAACGTGCAGCTGTGATAATTAACTTCAAAATATGAAAAACAATTAATTTATTTGTAGCTACTTTCTGATTGAATCTGGTGCTTCTTATATCCTGTATTTTATCAAAATTTCCCATTGATGAAATTGCATCAACAACATTAATCTCAGTGCATTCATCAGCAAGTTTCAACATGTGTTTGAACAACCCGGTCACGTCAGCAACCAAAACTACATGGTTAGGGTTAGAAAAAGGTTATGGTTAAGGTTAGGGCATTAGCTAATAAGTTACCATCAGCTTACTAGCTAACATTAAAAGCGAACACCAGGAAAAAAATCAAACTCAGGAAACACAATGTCCACCACCCCGCCTGCCTCTGTAGACTTTTAAGATAATGGGAAAGATTGGCATATCACTTGTATGCAAAACTGAACGTTGACAAATGCACTGCACATAATTTTTAAGTGTAAAGTTGTGTTACATAGATTGAACAGACCAGGCTGGTGTGAAACTTGTTGTTTAACTTGTTTTATTTAGGATCCTGACTCAACCTAAAAGTCACTTTAATTATCCTGGTCCTTGGGGAACAATGGTTGTGTAACGCATCAGACACTGGTATTAATGACAGGAAGAGACTAAAATAACCCGTCTTCCACCCTGTTTACATCACAAAACACATCCTCCTCCAGTTTGGATCCGATCAGTGGGGGGTAACACAATCTTGTTTTAGCCCAATATTCACGCATTTTAACACCAAACCCACTCTCTTGATACATATGTGTGCTGAACACTCAGGCATTCACCAGCCACTGAGCCAAGTGCGACTGTGATTGCCTGTGTGATCACGGGTGGTGGCCTAGTTTAGCCACCGACTACAAATCTTCCATCTCATCCTACCTAAATGCTGGACTAACACACAAACACACTCACACACATGCGCGCGCACACACGTTCACACACATAATGCTCTGATAGAGGCTTTAGCCCACACATTGATGTCATGGCAGAATACTCACCTGCAGGAACTCTGTAAGAGGATTATGACGAGACGATGGCCTGTGTAACTTCCCCCATCTAAAACATTGCAGCGTCCTGTGCTTTAACCTTTTCATCAACTCTAGACACACACACATATGACGTGAAACATGATTTGTGTGTAAGGCTGCCATGCATTTTTTTTTTACAGACATTCTCGCTGCTGATAAGACACCACATGCCTATTCAGCCACCCATTTTCAGAGCCTGAGATCTAGTGAAAACCCTGAAAAAGCAGCCAGATAAGCAGCATTAGCGTGACAGGAGCTGAGGTAAGCCCAGATCTATGGAGTGATAACCACATAGTCTCCTGTATAGCTCAAGGAATGTCAGGACATTACGTACAGAGTCAGTCAAGTGGCTTTTCCTTGCCAGCAGGGCTCCCTTCCCCTAGCAGACCTGTCTGGAATGTCAAAAGATGGGGGAAGTGCAGCGAAACTGGCTCTAAAAGGTGGATGCTGCTGGCAAATCTGTTTCACAGTGCAGGGCAACTCTAAAGCTGTTGTGTAATTCTAATTTTTTCAAGGTGCTTGTTCAAACCAATCCGGATAAAAAGGGTCAGCAATGTGGAAGTGAATGTGCGGAAAGTAATCCATTGTGTGTTTTAACCTTCTGCCCTTAAGTACTGTTGTGCAAAGTTGAAATGATTGTGAAAAAAGTGCAGTGAACTTAATCTGCCATAACCAAAAAAAAAAACAAAAAACACACACACGAGAGATATTTCTAGACTTATGGGCCCTCCCAGAGGCTTCATCCACCGTCCGGACACTGAACAAAGCCTGTATTTTTCCACTCACCGGGGGTAACAGGTCGTGTTCACAGGCAGAAACGAGATCCTGTGCGGAGTATTCAAGGAATGTCTGGCATCCGCTCTTCTATACTGACTGCTTTCAGGGCAGATGATGTCACACCCTGGAAAAAAATATAGGAGCAACATAAATCAAAGGCTTCCAGAGAGATGTACTTGTGTGTGAGATGGTAGAAAGAGAGAAAAAAGGGAGAAAAAGACAGAGACAGAAGTTGTAAGGTGTGTGGAAATAGGCAAAGACGTTATGAAATGGTCAGTAGACTTTTAACTTTGTACCTAAACTCTTACGAAACAATGGGAAGAAAAACAGATGTGAACTTAAAAGAGACAACTTGTGTTGGAGGATTTTTCATGCAGCTGTAATATACTCAGAGATGCTGTACTGCAAAGTAAATTAAACCTCCGTGTTCATTAGGTGTGAGCGCCCTCTGGAGCCTGCACAGAGAACGTCCTCCTCAGCTTATCAACCTTGGACATGCAGTTTGAGCAGAGAGAGCTCACATGATCAGTAAGTTCAGCTTATGTGAGCAGAGTGAGAAACTTACTGGAGAAATATGAGCAGTCAAGCCAATTCTGCGGTGACATTTAAGAGGTTGCAAAACGACTTGTGTGGGAGTGAAAGTCAACAATTCCCTCGCTGCAGTCCTCTACTGCCATCAAAACCAGGCATGTTTTTCGTTACTGAGACGAGGGGAGGTTAGATTGACCTGACCTGAGTGTATTTTCCCAGCAACCATCCAATTTAAAAAAAGCTCATGCAGCTTTAGTCCAATGTAAATGAAAATTGCTGAGCACTGTAAAATGTATAGGCTGCACTGCTATTGGCTGCAGCTTAGCGACTCTCTATTCAAACTGTTGACTTTAAACTGTCGATGTTAATAAATAACTTTGCTGATAGAGGGGACACAATCAGCATTTTAGAGAAAAATGTGGCCAACTGTGCAATTCATTTCTATTTCTAGGCAACTGCAAATAGTTACAGTTAATGTTTAATCATTTTCTTTTTGAACTGGATATTGTAGCACCATACCAAAATGTCAATAATGGTATAAACCAGGGGGTTTCAAACATATTCATGCTCTGAACCCAGAACATGGGTAACATAGGTTTGATGAATGAATGAATTCTGAATGGAAGAATGGATGGGTTCTGGACCCATGTTCTGGAAATTCTGGTTTATGTCAAGCATTTAAGAAATCTGACATCAACCCAACATCACTGATTAGGATTAATGATTGTAATTGTTTTTTTGTTTTTGTTTTTTTTCACTGTTTTTCCCCATTTTTCCATGGTATCAAGTGAGCATGCACAGGTTTCAAAGGGTTAAACTGTTTAGATGTCATACTCAATCACTCACAAATCATGGTGAGAATAAACCAGAAATAAAGAAAATGCTAAAATCCCTCATATAGTTTCTGCACTGTACGAATTTCTTGTGAAAACAACATTAAGTAACATTTACCTGTCCCCCATGCTGCCATAACTATCCCTTATGTTGCTGAGGACCCCCTGGAAACCCCTATAGGACCCTTGGAGGGGGGCCCAGGCCTCACTTTGAAAATCACTGGTATAAGCTACTAATAGACATGAATCTAGCTCCAAACGCTGTGATAACCGTTACGGCCTCTAAACACAGCATAGGGTTCCACTCTTAGTGCATCATTCAAATCAGCTTTGGGGACACAGTTTATGATTCATGTCACATAAATTAGTTCAGCAGAAGAATGAAGATGATGAAGATAAAGAGGAGGGTAAACCCACCTACACTCAGGTTATTTGCTGAATGGATTGTACCCTTTTAACTCTTTTGGCAGGCATAAATCTGTAGTTTATCCACTTTATACAAGCCAGCAGTATCAAACTGATGAAACTTATCTAGG
The DNA here is from genome assembly GCA_900302555.1 of Myripristis jacobus. Lineage (NCBI taxonomy): Eukaryota > Metazoa > Chordata > Actinopteri > Holocentriformes > Holocentridae > Myripristis > Myripristis jacobus. Next base: position 14,837 of record OMLB01019825.1, read on the forward strand.
ACAAAGGGTGTTGGCATTATTTTAATATAGCTGAAGGTAAGAAAAGTACATTTGTTGGCTGTTTGCTTCGTGATTACGCTATAGGTCTGCTATAGGTTATGATTTACCAGCCTTTTTTTATTAATCCCTACATCACTGGCACAATGCATCAATATTTATTTCTACTGATTTAATTATACCAGCTATATTCAAGCACTAGAGGAACGTGGAGCTGAATCTATCTAAATGTAAATGGGGTAAAGGCTTTGGCTCAGGCTGAAAGAAACGCAGCTTTACAAGCAAATAAACGTCTAATATTCCTGGCAAACCACCAGCGCGCCCAAACCCATGTGCTCCACCATCAAGTGGAGGGAAAATGAGAGACTGTGTAGCGTCTACCACCACCTAATCTGTGTTTCAAAATGTGGGCTGGTCCAAACAAAAGCGAGCAGCCTTCCAATCCACTCTCACCTCAACGGTCCGCGCCGGCAGTCCGCTGCGGCCACGGCCACCGCGTGCGCACGTGCCAAGTCCGTCCCTCCGCGAGACAGGGTTTTATTGGACGGAATAAAAAGATAACAGCGCGCACGTGCTCTTGTTTACACATCTTCAAAATTCAGGCGGGATTTTTTGTCCTTAAAAAGGGTGCTAAAATAGCACAGTTTCAGAAAATGCACGACTCACAAGGCACTGAAGGAGACCATAAAGCAGAGTAAACCCCAACTGTAAACTTCCAGTAAACTTATTTCCTCTGGTAGACAGTAACGTCTCTGCTTAGAGGCAGCATGGGGAACGCTCAGTCTTCAAATATGTGCGGTTTATTAACTTTATACGACTTGCCGCTTTCCAACAAAAGAGACAAACAGGCATGCAGCGGAGAAGGTGAGTCCCTCTGAACTTACTTAGCACCTGCTATCCATTTTTTAACTCGCAAAAACTTTTGGCATCTGTCAGCCGGTCTAATAGAGTTCGTAACCTTGTCATTTTTCTAGCTGTGGTAAATATTCATGGTATCAGACTAAGGCTTTATCCCTATATATAACATATACACAATATCTAAGAAAGTGTAATTATTCCAGCCAGTAATAACTCTATGCTAATGTAAACTTACTGTGTTGCCTGGTGCCTGACACTGTCGCATATTAAAGGAATATTGCAGTTATTTTACATTCATGCATCTATACATATCATCACTAGTTAATAGAACATACATTTGCAAGCTGTGTGTGTAGTGTGAAGGTGGTGTTTGTCTGTTTGTTTTTGTTAAGATCACAACAGATTGACAGAGGGAATATCAAAACACCACAGGCCGAGTATCAGACGTTATAATCTAATGCCTGGCCATTTGGAACCGTTTTGTTTGGAACTGAACTGCCCAGTAGGTGGCAGGCGTAGCATCTTTCAGCTGTGGTATGTTTGTGTCTAACAGCCGTTCCCATCCCAGTCCTCAAGGACCAACCGCCCTGCAGGTTTTTGTTCCAGCTCTGCTCTTTCATACCTGATCCTTTTCAGGGCTTCATGCTGATTGGTTGAAACAGATCTACCCGAACAGGGCCTGCATTAAGGTGTGTGGGCCTTAACTGGGTCAGGTTTGCAAGAGTAGAGCTGGAACAAAAGCCTGCAGGACAGGGGGGCTTAAGAACTGGGTTGGGAACCACAGGTGTATAATATGAATGCCCATCCATTTTCACTAAGAAACTATTTCCCATTATACAAATTGAAATAATGATTAGCAAACAAAGATCATTTTTACCTTATGATACAGATTTAGACTATTAATTGTAGTAATTAAACAATAGTGGGAGAAATATTAAAAGAAAGGGGAAGCAATTTACTCAGTGTGATTCCTGACATGACACATGATCCTTGGTATGAAGTAATTGGGTAATGTGTATTTTTCGGCACACAGGAAATGCCTGTCCCTGGTTAGTGATTGGACAGGCCCCTGTGTGGGTTAGGGCATATGGTTCACAAGGACCTCTGGTGATGTCATGGCTGTCCCAGAGACCCTGTGGGGCGATGGGAAAATGAGAGAACAGTTGTAAGGATGGAAAGGGAAGTCACTGGTTGAGAGACAATTTAACCCAGGAGAAAAGAAAACAAACAAGTATGTTTTTTGACCCTCTGGAAGACCCTTCATTATTTTTTCCCTTTGTATTCATAGCTCTGAGCATCATGATTATTTTTGCTCCATAAAATCTTATTCTTTGCTCATTTTCTAAACTACATTTACTGACATTACCTTACATTACATTGAACTTTATTTATCTTTGAAGAAAACGCCAGCCTTCTCTCTGCTTGGCTGACATGTTTAATTGCCCTTGCTAACCATAGGCACTGATGTAGACAACAATGAATGTCTATTATGTTCAGCACCAAACAAAAACAGTGCATTTTATATGCTGATACCTGCTGGGAAATTTTCTTTTCACTTGCCCTGCTCCATGAAGGTCAGAAGGTCAGAGTCCAAGATGTTTTTCTAATCTCCAGCTGTGTCTGGCACTCTGCTTTTGTGCTAGTTTTATCCCTCCACATGTTTTTTTATGTGTTAAAATAACTGGCCCAAAGCCGCCTAGTCCCTTTGCATGTACCATTATATGACACTAGGTGGCATCATTATACTAGTCTGAGCTGAGCAGCTAAGGGGAGGACCATTAAGGGAACTCACCACTTTGGAAACTGGGATCTGAAGCACCTTTGGCAACCAGAGGGATGACTTCATTGAATTATTGTGGCTACGCTAAGCTCCATCTTGCATCATCTTTTGTAGTTTTTTTCTCTTTTTCTTTTTCTTCTAGTAGTCTGGTGAATAACTAACTTACCCTTGTTTCCATTTAAACATTTGACAGCCAACTGTAAACTCCTATTCTATAAAACCTGCTGTTATTAAGACATGTTTACCGCCCAGGGGCCGGTGGAAGTGGTTTCATGAAAGCAGAGAATGTCGTGTTGACTCAAGCAACAGGTGTGGTTGTGTAATGTGTCCATCCACGATAGTCCATGCCTATATTTGAAGGCAGAACGCTGCAGGAGGACCTCTCTCGCTGCAAGAGCCCTTATAATGCCGTTTAGTGTTTTGTATGGCAGTTGTGCGATGGCTGCTCACTCAGCCATGATGTTCAGGTTGCTCACAACAGCAGCAGACACACACTTACCACCTTACACCACCAAACAGAGGGCGAGTGTTGTGAAGGTGGATGAGAAGGGAAAAGGACGAGGCTAGCAGCAGTGTAAGCCAGGGTGTAGAGTTTCAGGTCAGACCTCATCTGTTACGTAAGGATCCATCATCATGAATGCTTTATCTTTTGTTTCCAGATGACATCTATGCTTAATTTATCTCAAATCACATGCGATGCAGAGTATGTGTAGTGAAGATCTGCATGTATGGAAGGTGAAATGAACAGGACATGCTGTAGTGTGTGTGTGTGTGTGTGTGTGTGTGTGTGTGTGTGTGTGTGAGAGAGAGAGAGAGAGAGTGAGTGAGAGAGAGAGAGATATTAGGGCCATGGACATTTCTCTCACATGTGACGAAACTCTTGGGTGGCATGAGAGGAGGCAGTTAAACATTCAGCACCGTCTTAATTATTCAAGAATGGGGCCCTGTTTGACTGTGTGTGTGTTTTGTGTGTGTGTGAGTTAGTGAGAGCGAAATAACATGAGAAAGAGAGGAGAGAAAGAAAGGGAGACACTTTCAGTTTTTTTGAGGGATGCTAAGCCTTTCTAATATTCCCCTGAAGGCACTCTCACCTTTTAATGATCTTTACTGATGGGGAGTCTGGCTGTAAATGTCAAACCAATTGCCAGAAATTGAACATTATTTTTTAATGCTGATTTAAATTTTATGAAGACGTCACCAGGGTTGTTCTCTTTTTTCCCCCTTCCGGCTGAGAATCATTTTAAATATTCAGCAATTTTTATCCTTAAGGCATCTGGAGAGTCCTTCTGCTTTTTTTACCCCCTTTACTAAGTTTTAACCCCTGCCTCAACCAAATGCTCCCTAATATCAACTGTGCAGATATTAGTTAATCCACTTTTGCTTGAGCAAACATGTGTTCAACGTGGCCAAAATTGTGCATTGCACTGTGTGAAATCACTCTCCATCATGTTTTCCATTCAGTGTGGAAAATGGCAATATGAAGTCACTCATCCCTTCCAACCCAGCCTGTTTGGGAGAGCCGCTTACAGGCAGCGCCCCCTCCCCAGCAAATGACCCCAGCTAACCCTCATCCTGAATCCAGCTTCCGTTTCTTACTTTGTGGTTCTCGTAGTTTACTGTTCTTTGCAGCTCCTGCAAGTTGTCTTCCCGCTTTCAAAAAGGTCAGAGGGTTTCGGTCTCCTCCTGACTGTGGGCCGGATATCCCTCATGAAACCTGGATCTAATGTGCAAGCACCTGAGAATGCAATTGTCGGGTGTTTGTTGACGCATCGTATAATTGACAGCCATGTGCACCTCCTCATCAGTCATTTATCCTGTGGGCATGTGCTTCTTTAAAAGTTAGAGTGGTTTTAAAGAAGGTGAGCGATCCATTAGGCCAAACTTGACAAGATACTGTGAACTAGGTTGCCAGTTTTCTCAAGCACGAACCATGTTCATCTAAACACAGAGAGAGAGAGAGAGAGAGTGGGGGCAGAAAAAGGCTATAATAGAAGTGATAATGGAAGTGCAGCCTTTCAGCCTCTAACCGCTCTTGTTGTTAATAATGTAAAAGGATCCTCTAGGATATTAGATACACTTTAGGAAAGGAAGTTCCCATATTTACAGGTTCCAAAAATAGTCCCGTCACCCAGCACTCTCAGTATATCAGTGTCCTGTCCCAAGCAGGGGGCCCGCAGAAGTTTCCCACACGTGTCACAGGCCAATGTCATGACAAGAGAGCGAGGGAGAAAGGAAGGGGGCCAGGGAATGGGGGAAAAGATTAGGATTAAGGAGAAGCAAAGGCAAAAGAAGTGAGGGCGAGAAATGAAAGCTGGTTGAATTGTGACGGTGCGAGACAGAGGTTGAGGTGGAGGGCGTGGACAGTGGTCGCCTTGATGGACGTGGAGGGACCTGGCGCACAGGAAGAGGGGCACAGATGGACGGAAGCATACAGCAGTGTAGAAGTGTCAAAGGTGAACAAAGTGTCTGTGAAACTGACCTCGATGTTTCCCCCCTTCAAATGAAATGCGAGGGTTACATAACGTGGTGTTTATTGAGCCCGCAACTTTGTCTTTCATCTCTATCATGCAGGAGACACACAGAAGGCAAGTTGGCAACCGGTAGCAGCAGATTGCAAAACAGTGACTGCTACCTGTTGCACGGCCTTGTTGTTTACCTGTTTGAACATATTAGCTGCATACTGTACATTGTAACATCTCAAACTGTCCTGGGCATGAGCTCATCTTACAGAGCTCCTATTGGCTCATTCCCCTCCGTGACAGTTGTCTTTGATGTCTGGTATGCAGTCCGTCTAGGGAGACTCCAGATAGGGGATAGTGTCCAATCCAACACATTCCAGGGTCATTTGCTTGTGACAGCACTGAAGTTATCAGTTACACTCGACCGTCACATACTGGCAAACCCCTCGACGTCTGTATGGCCTTAGATTAAGAAAACATAACAACATAAGGCACATTGACATCATACATACCGTAGATGGCTGTCATTGACTTTGTTCACCAAGCTATGGCTGTGTTTTTCCCCTATATGTGAATTTAATCCATTTTTCTGAATATTTTACTGATAAGGCGAAAAGACCACCTTTACTTTGAAATTATGAGACCAGCATTCCATGATGAGGCACTAAAGTTCATCAGCCTCATCCGCCTTTAAAAAGAAAACAATAATTCAGCACTTCTGAAGAGAAAACTTTCCCTTTATTTTTATACATTAAAAAAACTTGAACAATAATGTTTATATTGGGGTGGAGTTTCGTATGGAGCAGCCAAAATAAGCAGAATTAAATCATAGGAAAACACAGGGAGCCTGGGCCTTTGCTGCTGAGCAGCCTCTGCTCCCTAATTCAGCTGCAGCCTCGGGGCTTCAAGTCAGTCATGAAGAAGAGCTCTGTCCCCAGATACTGACATGAAGGTCTAATGATGACACGAGGACATAGCTTATTATCTCAAGTTTTTGTGTATTTGTGCCAGAGCTCGACAGATACTGGATTTTTGGGGCTGAAGCAGATATTGATATTTGGGAGGATAAATGTATTGTTTAGATAAAAAGTTTAGATAAAATTGTTGTAATTGTGTTGTAAAAGTGTTGTAACAGAGACATAGTGGAGGCTTGATATTTTAAAATTGAACAACTTGTTAACATCTTAAAGGTGGAGACAGTGATTCTGGAGAAAGATGATACATGAAACCAATGAATTCAGCCAATATCTCCTCACGGTCTGCTAGCTGTCACTTTTCTGTGTGTGCGCTGAAAAAAAAGTTTGTACACAGCCCTGGTTCTGTAAATAGGGAAACAAACAAAGTTGCTTTGACAGGGCCACACAACACTCAGGTGCAAGCGAGAGGGACAGTAAATCTGGCCACTGATTTCAAATATTAATAACCTTTCCTCAGAATTGCTGACTCCACCTTTAGCACAATTCACATTGCCTTCTGTTTAGCTGATGGTGTTGCTCTAGCTACTCTGCTGACTTTAGTTGTTCAAAGTATTGTCAAGAATGCTGGATAAACTATACATGTAATTTGCAAAAATGCTAAGGGTTAATTAAAGTGAGGACCCTGAAACCCTGTAGACTCAACTGACAATAACAAACAAATACGGAATAAACATGCAATTTGGTGGTTAAGTCTACATGGTTCTCGTCATAGTCCAACCTCACAGATAAATTATGTGCTTATATCCCATTTATTGCCTGTTGTGTCAAAAGGTTCTCACTTCCATCAACCCTCAGCAATTTTGCATATTAAACCTTTAATGGTAACACTGGTATTAAACTATCTCAAGTGCTTTTTACTGTAAAATATACTACTTTTTTCAGACAAACACATGCCAATATCGATATATCTGTGATGAGACAAAATCAGTCGATTATATCAGCCAACCTGTACATCAGTCAGGTTATAATTTGTGCAACATCTTTAAATCCTTAGTACTGAGACACAGTGAGGCGCTGACCTGCAGCCTCAAGATGGAGCAACGGATACTCCACTTCAAATGCTTAAAAGAATCACCTTGTGATATTTCAATATTTTGAAATACCTGCAGTGTTTTGCAGATAGACACTGATATGTCACACTGTGTACAATGCCCTAGATGCTGTGCGAGCATGATGGTGTATGAGTAAGAAGTGTCTGTAGAGACGGTGATCACTGATCCTTAAGGGAATCCCCCAGGTAGCAGAAAGAAAGATGCTTCAATGTGTTCATTGAAGGGCATCTGTCCAGAACAGAGTGGTAGCAGAGGAGCCAGCACACACCTCGGCTGCTGCTCTTCCATGGGAACCAGGGATGGATGGCAGCCGTTTCCCTGGAGACCCGGAGTGTCAGGACCTGCTCTATAATTACATACACCCACCCAAATCAGCGGCAAGGCAGGGAGCGTACCTGAGCTCAAGACTCTGAGCACAGCAACAATTCATTTCTTTTTGGCATGATACTTTGTTCTGGAATAGTTTGTGGAAGAAAGACACCTAAAGACAAAAGGACCGCAGCCAAGGACATGGAAGCTGGAAGGGAAGCGAGAAAGGCGCTCGGGATACAATACTGGCACGACTGTACAGCTAAGGTGAAAGGTAAACGAGAACACCAAATAGCTTGTGGAGAGTGCTCTTTGGGTGAAGACGGGTGGTGATATGGACTGATACCCCATCCTGCATGATAGATTGTTGCTTAGTGAAAGAAGGCTAGTGAGCATAGAAAATTCACATTGCTTCAGTTAATTACACCCTAGCTTGGCTTCCATTGTCAAGTGAAAGGACATAATTGTTGGCATGGTGTGTGCAGTGAAGCAATTCTTTTCACCTTCATTAGGACCTAGGCTATGCAATAGGAGCTGCAGGCCTTGAAATTGCCCTTGACACTCCAAAAGAACAGGACATTATTACTGGACAGTGGACATGGATGCCAGTGGCTGAATGTTTTTTTTTTTCATGACAGCTGACATGAGTGACTCATGAACCAGAGCCCTGGAACTAGAGGTTTGGCTTATGTCCCTCTGTCTGTCAATTGTATGTCCTTTATCGTGACACACAACCTAAGGGGGAACAAGACAATAACATGGGTTACTGCCACAGTTTTGATTATGTTTGCTTTTTGTAGTTATTTGTTTCTCTCAGATCAGTATTTGAACGTGAAACATGGCTTGAGTTAAGAGATAATACAGATTTAACATTTATGCATCAGTCATATGGTTGTACTTTTATAGTCATTGGTTTAAACCTTTGAGTTAGCCTACATTGTCTTGGTTATATTTAAGGATAGACTCAGATGCCAATAAATTAGGCACTGACACGAAGCAACAAACCTATTTCCATGACCTTTGACATGTGGAGATCAGTGCCATCTGGCCAATCTGACTCTTCTGCCTTCTATGGGAAATGTGGAGCCGGGCAGCCTGTGTCACTCACAACCTCCAGAGAGGGGTAAAGGGAAGGGGCAACTGGTGCAAAAACATTCCACAGGAAAACTGGAGTTGCACAGAGGTTACCCTAGATTCAGCCCAAGTCTTTCTGGCTATCAATAGCAGAGGAATGGAAAGAAGGATTTGGAAGGAAATTTGCTCTTATGTAAGGTAGAGTACCCTGGGCAATACTCACTACTATCCCTGTTTGCCCTCTCCTTCAGTTTTGTGAGACAATATGGACATAGGCTGGTGGTCAATGTATACTGATGACAGCCTTTTGATGGATGATAGCCCATGCTTGTACAAGTGTTGCTGGCTGTTGTTCTTGAACTTCTTTCACTTCGTGGAAACACTGGAATCTTTCTTGAATCATCAGGTCATCCAAGCTGTGCTGAAAGGGGGCTTAGATGTCTTTTTTCGCCTATTGAGTGACCGGACAGTGGGTAATAATAGAAAGACTATTTTGCGTCATAACCCCAGGGCCAGCTGTGGTTGGGGAGTTGCGTCCCTTGTGGTCAAGGTCTACATCACCATGGGCACAAGCTTTGTGAGGACATTTCAGTACCTCTAGCAACTCGCAAATGCTTCACATATTGTTTATAACTAAGATGTCTTCTTATTTATTGTTAGTAATTGTTGACATTTGATCCATTTTGTGATTCATGTGTAATATGCGTTTTATGGAGGAAATGCCTTATCTAGAAGAAATGCCTTTGTGTATTGCTTGAGTGTTTATTGCTTCTTAATTGCCTCTTTGTGTCTAGCGGTGTACATATCTCAATAACCTTTTGTTAACATATTTACCATTATGCCACCATTTGAAATATACATTAAAGACTGAAAACCAAGTCTCACTTCTCGGGGACATAAAATTTAATAAACTGCCACAAGTGTAGTGAGACATTATATTATATGATCAACACATGAAAAAGAGGTAACATAGAGTAATTGATTAAAACAGTAAAACTGTAATAGCTGAAAAGCCCAAAAACTGGGCTGCTCAGCAGTTCCCCAAACCACTTGCTATTCTCTAATGAGATTTTGGATTCTTTTCACCCAAATATTTAAGAGTAAGGCAATTTAGAGGTCAGAGTTTGGGAGCCTGAAGGCAAATTCTGACAAGCCTTAAAATGCTTGGGAAGCAATTTCCTTTTGAACTGGGTCATAAATTCTAATGATGTTAACAGGCTTAATTGGGATTTTCTAAACTATAGGTTTCTTGTTTAATATACACCACAAGAATTCACTGCTTTACCCTGTATGCCTGATAGCATTCATCTGAATATGGCACAGGACATGGTACTGCTGAGGATCAGCACTGAAATGTTGTGGGTCCTCACACTCCATCCACCCCATCTTGGTAATATTACCCCACAAAAACAAACTCACACACACTAACACAAACTCTTGACTTATGGTTAAATCAAGATCCTATTGAATGCATGTTAATTTATTGTGATATAATGATGTATGATTTTTTTCAAACAACAACACTGAGATAGCCATCATTTTATACATGTAAATGACACCCACGCTCTCATATTGGCTGCTGACAAAAACATTGTGTGGGATGTATTTAGGTTAGGAGTCATCTTAAGACATTTGTTTATAACACTGTTGATTTTCTGAGGACAGGATACCTCATGTGTTTCAAATATTGTCTGAGAAATTTTGAATATCCATTTTTCCAAAATGGATTTAGAGGGTTTTGGAATGGAAACTCTTCAAATATAGCCGTACCTAGTAAATTTTACAATGGCTATTTCTGGAGTGCGGTTGACAGGCCATGTTGAGTAAACCTGCTGGTTGTGCAGGGTCATGTTAAAGATGACAAAGACCTTGACATGCAAGGCCCTAAGACCTTTCTGTTCTTTTCTCCTCTGCCTGGAGACTGGACACCAAATGCAGCTGTGATCAGTCTCCTGAAAACAGCAGAGCTCTGGCTTCATCCTCTATATTATGCAGACAACTGCCCAGTTGTTGTAGAAAACAAAAAGATAGAAAAGTGGGATTTTGACGGTCAAAATCTTATTCTAGTGAAGCGATGAAGATCCACAACGTTTTGCCTCTTGGATCAGGATTATACAAAATGTATTTGAAAGAAAATGTGCAGCTATACTTGAGACATACACTGACGAGCTGAATCCAGTCATTTTTTAAAAATTGCAGTTAAGGTTAAGCTGAAGGGTGTATCTGAAGCCAAAGTGCAAAAGACTAGAAGAAGTTGGCCATGTTGTTCTGAGCCAAGAGTATTTCCTGCATCTCCTTTGGAGGTGCATCCGTTCCTCATCCCAGAGAACACTGAGACAATAGACCAGATGGAGGAAGAACACTGTCCGTGCATCTGGTTAAATGCATTGCATGGCCATTTTTAGCATGTCTCCCACTGACAGAGAGGCCTAAAACAACATTTTAGTGGAGCCATGCCACAGTTATGTGTCTCAATACCAGAAACGGAAAATGGAGCTCGTCTTTACAGTGAAGTGCAACGCTGATTTATCGTCTGAGAGTAAAGATGCTGTAGGCTGTAGGTTAATTTACATTAAAATTTGTGTTAACACATTGGCTAGCTGTAAGGATTCAGTATTTATTACATTTCATGAACACACCACCACCTGACTGCTTACATTCTGTTAGAATAGCAAGGGTCGCTTAATGTCAGAGGCTGACATGTTATGTAATGCCATGATTTAGACTCCTTGAATGGAAAATGAATCAGGAAGTTCCTAAAATCACATTCACTATTTCTACCCATCGGGATGACCATTATTCAGAAGCATGTCTTTTTGTTTAATGATAACAGAAAGTATTTGACAAGATGTTGTTGAGACTCTAATGGTAATGTAAACCTGATACTGCTTGAGGAGTACCGGGACGGTCTGGCTTTATGCTACTTATTTACCATAGAATATTTTTTAAGGTTGAACTTTCAACAATAGTCAGCTTACTGTTATGTGGGTACAGAATGTGGAAGCAATTGATATTTAGTATTAACTGTAGTATTAACCAGAACCATATTGATACTTTCAAAAGATTTTTTTATGGTGTCATATGACCAAACAGTGGCTGCAGAATTTATGGAAAACCAAGAAAAAATATTATGCCGTGAACAGTCAGTTTACTGAGTTACTGCGTAAAGTGTGCATAACACTGTAAGTGCTTTATTTACCCAATTTCTACCACTTGACTGTGATTCATGTCTTAGTGGTGTTTTCAATTTAGTGAAATCTGAAATTGCACAAGTGAAACCAAGCATGCATGCATTTTGTCTGCTCAAGACTGCCACAGCATTAAGTCTCATGATCTGAGGATTTTGGAAATTAGAACAATCTGTGAGGGCACAGAGCACATGGCAAGAACTCCCCCTAAAATGGCTCCAATTAAAGGCAAATGCTGCAAAGTTGCTTTAATAAAGTACATTTCTAACTTCTGCAATTCAGATTAGTCTGGTTCATCACCTATGTGAGGGGCTTTATACTGATGCAAGGGTTTGGCCAGTGTTGACGTCTTATTGGGCTTTTGAAGGCAGGTGTTTGACTCTGATGACCTGTTTAGAATCAGCCTAATGAAAAGATAGGAGCGCATACTGAAAACAGATGTGAATGCACTGCGGTAGAAAACAGTCCTTGAACAAGAGGAGGTGACCAGGAAAACATTGTAGTATGAATGTGGCTCATTGTGCTGGCCCATGTGTGTTTGATGGAGATGGTTGTGTTCACATTGAAGGTGGGTATGACTCACTTCAACCATTAGATCAGTGGCTGGGGTTTGGACAGCAGCCTTCCCCTGATGCTGAGACCACCACATACAAAAATTCCCAAACAGCCATCTGCTCAGCATTTCTACAGTGCCTTTGAATCTTTAAAGAGAATTAAAATACTGCAAATGTAACACTTTGCCGTCCAAGGACCAGTCACTCCACTGTACCGCATGGCAGCAGTCACAGTGCTGTGGGCCAAGTTTCCATGCACAAACCAGGCATCTCTGTCCTCTTTCTTGGAAATATTTTTATTTGTTGTAGAAGCCTGCATGAGGTTGCTGCATCACAGATGCTTGATACCTAAAAAGGGGTGCAGAACACATTCTTCTTTTTAGAGCGAAGGATTTCTAGTTTCTAGTCAAATTAACAATAGATGCAGCTTCCTCCCAAGTGACCCTTCCCCTCGTTTTGATAGTTTAAAGCACAATTTCAAACTTGAATCCAATTTTTCCATTACGTTCCTTAATACCAATCAATTCTGACCAAAATCTCATCAATTTCTTCACCATTTTTTGGCTTAGTTGCCAGTATGCACAGCTCTCTAATATACATAGGCTTATCAGGCCACTGGGAACCACAAAAATCAACCCAATTGCAAACATGTATTTATCTCAACGCCCTGACCACTTTGGCTTGAATCAGTGACGAAAATGGGGAGTTTACATTTTAAGTCTGTTTGTACATGTGTACATACACAGTCTAAACCAACAATATAGCCTCTCCTTCCACTTGGTCATGTTTCTCATCATTTGTCATTTCAGAGGTTTGTTTGTTTCTCTCTGTCAGGGTAATCAGACTGACATATCTGTGTTAACTGTGTCCAGGGGTCAGGACCAAGGGTAAGGCTGGGTTGTAATGTGGGCTTTGTGAGGAAACCCAATGACACACTTTCTAAATCAAGGGGTTTTGTTTAACATTCCACTGTCTGTGGACTTTCAAACGTGCCGAGTGAGTTATCGCTCTTAAATTAGGCCAGGTATATCACGATTGCTTGCCTCTTATGGTTTGTCGTTTTTGTTGTATTTCAGGTTTAAGTTGGTGCATGCTGAATTTAACTATAACTATCAGGTAATGTGAGCACAATTTAACCCAATAACTCAAAGAGACGATATTCCAAACATTTCTACAGATATTTCTGTAGATATCCAGCAGTGTCTTAAATGGTTGTGCTAAAGATGATCCCAAGTCTAATTGCCTTTGGGATAGAATCAACCGAGTAATCATTAGGCTTTCATTAACATCCTATAGTCTGTGCTCAGGCAGCAAAGCAAGCATCAGGGGATGGAGCACTTGTTACTGTGCCTCTGCTGTGTTTACATGGAGGGCTTGATTGCAGACTCCATTATAGCCTCATATTCACTTCCTGTGTTAATCCCCTTTGCCATGGCGGATCTTTCTTTCTAAAGAAACAGCAAGGGCGTGGGGGAATTTCACTTCTGCTTCACTTCACCCAAAACACTATTCTCGCAAGGCTCATATATGGAGCCACCATATCCTGCTAAAACAAACAACAGTGAGGAGGTAGAAACAAATGCTTTTGTCTTTGAGCTATATTTAGCCCAGGCCCGCCTTCACCCAAACGCCTTTCTCTCTTGTGACCTATTTGCCCTCAGACCAGATGAGATCAGATCTGACCTCACTGACAATTTTGGGCTCAAAAGCACTTAACAAAGTCAGAGCATTACTTATATATCCAGTCTGGACTGTGTGCCGTGACAATAGTGAATGTAAATGGTGAACCAGACAGCCAAGCCCTAGTTTAGGCATAACTCCGCCAAATGTTGCATTGACATCATGGATGAATAACTACAAATAGCCTTTCCTCTGTGCATATCTATACTCAAAGCAACACACTGTGCTTTTTCTTGTTCTTCTTCTTTTTTTTCTTTTATTAGCGTTCTTGTCATTTCCAAGCATCTCTTAGCCGGTTGGTCATTTTCAGCATGTCTGACGCACAGGGCTGCCGTAAAGCCTCAGGCCTCTTTCATTCCACAATAAGGGATGCACTAGCCCAGCCCTCCCATCACTGCTGGTCTCATAGTCCTACAAACCCTGCAGGCCATGGCTCCTCAGAGACCAGTGTGGTCCAGAAAGCAGGAAACAGCTTGAGAGGAGCCCAGCAGTCAAGGCTGTGGGAGGGCAGAGGATAGGGTGGGAAAAAGGGGATTTCCTCATATGGTGCTTGGACACTTTTCAAAAAGTGCACAGTCTTTTATAATCTGTTTGTCAAAGCCTATGAACATGTGATTTTATTAGTGTTAGCATGAGACTGATAACCTCCTGTGATAGCTCTGTATTCTCTAGGGATTTACTATAACAATCTCATGCCGTAAGAGTTGTCTTATTTGTAAATCCCTTGACTCTGTGTTTACATTTATTTAGGGCTCAAGAAGTTTCTGGTGATAGCAAAAAAAACAAACAAACAAAAAACCTGACATACTGACATACGGGTTTATGGAGTGTCATCGTGTAATCTATATGACCCTCTTTATGTAAATGCACTCTCAAACCGCCCCTCTCCCCCCACAGAATTGTGCTTTATATTGAGTCCGTCCTCCTCCTACACATCCCCTCCAAGGATGATGCTGATGGTCACTGTCAGTCTCACACAGCCCCTTCATCTTCATTAGGACGGGCCTATATTACAGCCTTCAGAGTTAAAGGAATTATTCAGGAGCCCTGTGATGCATCTGAGAGGGAGCTCTGCTTACTGTGTCTTTAAAGTCGTGCAGAGGGGAGCCTATACTAAAGAAGGGAGGGGGCTGCTGTGCACTAGTTGGAACTGCCTGCCTGTCGCAGCGGTTTGGGGCTGAGATAAGAGGAGCGTGTCCATGCTTCAGCTGGGAGATACAGCGCAATCTAAAGGGACTGATACTCAGGTTGAAAAGATTATATAGGTAGACACTCTTCACGTCGTGGGAGACCGAGGGTTAAATGGATGGACAGACAAACAGTGCATTCGGGATTAACTTGTCAACCGGTGCGAGGAATTACTGGACATAATGGGGAATACGACACCTAAACCTTTAATAGGTGAGATCTATTAATATGTCTCTCGTGATGCTTAAATTGCACAGCCAAAACGGTGCCTGTTGTGAAAGCGCGTGTTATTGCCCGCAGATAAACATGGCTCGTCCTAATTTCTCGACTTGTGCTTCACTGTACTGTACATGCCTGACAACTGGTTGGAGTCGCTGCGCAGAGACGCGCTTCCCTCGGTGGGAGAGCCGAGCGTGATTCCCAGGGAACAAGTCCAAGCAGCGCTTCAGCCGCGTTTCTCTGCAAATTAACCGTTTGTGTCGTTTGGGGAATTGTAATCAGTGATGTAGTGGGACATAAGAGAAAAAACGTGGGTGAGCAATGACCTGCAGGTGGTGATTATCATAACGCAAACGGTCGTTAATGAGCCAAACTCAGTTAGATTTTGAAGAAAAAGCGTGCATTAATACATACTTAATATACAAGATCCTATCCTCAATCATCTTACGCGATCTTGATGCTATTAATTAGGATATGCACAATGAATTTACTTTAGAAAGATGCATGTCTGCTATAAAGGCGGGTAAAGTTAAATATGTAAAATATAAAGGCGGGTTAATTGCCCCCACCACATCTCGCATTGCATTTAATTATGAATAGACAAGTGCTGCTCAAGGTGCCAGTTAATTTATTTGAAACTATATTCACAGTCTGTAAGACTTCTCACTTCTCTGCAACATCTGCAGTTGAGCCCCTTGAATGCCATGGTACACAATTTATCAAATTGTTTGCATCTAGCTTCAAAACGATTTTCATGGCAGAATTTGAATCTGACATTTTTTTTTCTAAAGGGAATTAAATTGTTATTTTTTAATGTCTCAAATT
>OMLB01019826.1:5170-22269 GCA_900302555.1 Myripristis jacobus
AAAAAATTTTTTTTTTTTTTTTTTTTTTTTTTTTTTTTTTTTTTTTTTTAGTATTTGCAAACTACTGTTTTTGAAAACCTTTTTTTCCTCAAGCAAAACCAGGTTGTAGCCAAAATTCCTCCAGAGTTTTTACCATACAGATGTCAAAAACTGTCCTCACAACCCTCAACCCATTTGTGTTCCTGACAGTGAGTTATTTACACAGATACTTTGGGGAGACATTGTGGCAAATATTAGGGCAAAGTTTTAATATAGGAAACTGTTAACTGGCTCTTAACCATGCTTCCCTCTGCTGGGAGGTTCAGGGGGTTGCGAAATAATTTTAAGAATGTGAAAAGATATTTGCCCTGAAAATGGAAAATAATTGTTATTATTGTTTGAGGTCAGTTTGTTATTTTATTGTTCTTTTAAAAAAATAAAAAAATAAATAGGTTTTGACAATTGTAAAGAATTTGAAGCAGAGGACCATTTGATTCCTGTGTCTTTGTCTTGAAGGAATCATGCAAATAAACATTGCTTGCCGTCACCAGGCCTTTTATACTGAGAGGAAATATTTATTACAAGAACTCGGATTGTACTGAGTGCATTGTAAAATAAGGCCTCCTGGAGAAACGTTATTAGTTTTCACATTTTATTTTCAGTGGTGGACCATACCTAAGCTCACCCAACCTGAGATATTACTTTGTTGAAAATTTTATTTTGTTACATAATAACATATTTAGGGTGATTAAGCTATTTGATCCTTGTCTGAGCCAGTGAGATGATATAACTGTACATTGAGCCCAGAGAGGAGAAGGTTATCCTGCTGACTGCCAGTTTGAAAAGCTTCCTAAGGCTGCTGTCAATCATTGTTTCAGTGAGAGACATAAACAACTGCCTTTATTTGAATTTTACAGCTTCCGAGCCTATATTTGATAGCGCTTTAAAGTCTTCTGTATTCCATCACTGCTTGTTTTTTGAGCGTCTGTCATGCTCTCGGTTGTATTGCAAGGTTGTGGTTGATGTACAATTTAGTTTTTAAAATTCAAACATAAAAATATATACATATATATATATAAATATAATCGAATTTTCATTCATAGGAAACAAAGTTATTGAATCTTTCATGTAAAGACAACTGCATTTTGTCATAGAATGGAAATTCTCGTAGGAAAATGGATTGACGTTAAAAGTCGTTGAGTCTCTGTGTTCATGTTGAAGTGTCGGTGACCTGACATTGTGTGAGCTGTTGTATGAAAGTAATTTTTTGGGTTGTTTGTTTGTTTGTTTGTTTTTTAGCTAGATTTATGTTTACTGTGTGTATGCCAAGGTGCGTGGTTTGAGGGAACAGAAAGAGCTGTAAAGTCTTGTTTTTGTATTTCAGTGTTTTTTTTTTTAAATAGAATTTTTGATATTGTTGAGAATTCAGCATTTTCTAAACAACCAGTGTGATTTAATAAATCTATTCTTCATAATCCTGGATTTGATTTTATCTGCTGCAGATTTGTCAGAAATCCAAATGAACTACAGAGTATGAATAATTCAAATTGTCATCAGACATACAGGAGGGCTTGCAGCTTGGATAGAGCGGAATGGACATCTTGCTAAAGAGATGGGCAAAATAAATGTCCTCCACATTCTGAAAATAGTAGAAACTATTTTTGAAGTATCTTTGGAGAATAATTGGATAGCCTCGGGAGGCGGGCCGTGTGAGCGAGGCTGATGTATTTTTAATAGTGCAGCCTCACACTGAAGCCTCCGCGTTACAACTGCATGTGATTTAACTGGATTGTACCTGTAGTGGATGGAAGTGCCGCACATCCAGGCATGTAGCATGTACGAGGGGTGGGGCGGTGTTGTTGTGACATTGTTGCACGGCTGTATGGGGGTTTTCATCCGGTGCAGAAGGGAAACCTTTCTTCTTTTGGGAGGCAGGTTTACCGAGATGCGCAGGGCTTCGACGCGACGGAGGTCGGGAGGCTGCTGGTGAATTACAAATCGGGACGCGAAGCCACCATGAACCACTTGCCTTATTTGTGCGTTATGAATTACAGTGCGTTTTAGTGAGTAAAGCTGTCTTCTTGGAGGGAGAAGCTCGTCAAGCAGCCGCACGCTGAAATTCATTTTTCCTCGGCTAAGCATTTCCACAGACGACCATGGAGACCTCCGTAGGCATCGGTCATGCTCTCTGGTAAGAGGGGATTCTGCTCCAAGATGTCCTTCTCATCGTAAATAGGCGCATAAATGCATAGCAGTCAACATAGCCTATATTCTCCAGAAAAACACTGCCCGGCTGGCCTACATAGTGCAGTATAATACAGGTCATTATTGGGGATTTGTGTATATGTGGGCACGCAGGTTCTGCCTTTTCGGACATGAGCTACATGATAAAACACGTCTTCATACAGTCAGTCCGTGACACACCTGCGGTGTTGCATGCCTTCCATTAATTAGTACAGTGTGTTTCATTATCAGGCAGCGCTGCCGTCTGCAGCGGCTATGCAGATGTAGGATGGCTTGTGTTGCAAGACCCAGAAGCCGGGCTTGATCAGGGAGCACATGTTTAACGCTTTGCCCCGTTGAGCTAAAATGTAAGGCAATGAAATTTAATGTCAGGGTTTTATGATATGCCACTCAGTTTGTGTTTTGCATTTATGCCTCACCTTTGGCCGCTGCAGGAGAATATATATTGCTTTTGTGTTACATGGTCATTATTCATGGAAGGGGGAAAACAGGAGAGCAGCTGCATCTGCATGAATTCACATGAGCTACTTTAAATAAGTAAAAATCTGTGTCATGGTTCCTGGGAATACACAACTTCCCCCCTGTTGCTGCATTGTTATGGAGCAAAACAGACTCCCTCAAAGTAGCATGCTGCTATTGCTCCTCATAGGCCCCATATTGATTACAATGCCCTTGTTTCTAAACACCACTGGTTCTCATTGCAATGTGCCGCTTGCAGCCTGGTTTTGCTTCAAGTATTCCCACGGAGACATGCACTGGTGTGACCACCATTATGAACACATTCTTGAACAGGGATGTCCAGAGCTGCCAGGATCTAAGCGACTTCTCCAAAACGTGTTGTCCCAGCGTTGTCCCAGACAGCGCCTCTGGGTGATTCACTGCTAGTGCCGCTTTGGTCGATCTGGGAAACACCTCACTGTTTTCAGAGGAGGATTTTCCACTTTGTTGTCAAGCATTTGTCTTCTTTGAAAGTGCTGATCACTGTAGTTTGGGGTTTCTCTATTTGCACGGTGTTTAAATTCACAGGCCATTGGGCCATTAAGAGCCTGTTCTCAGTTGCATTCATTTCCAAGACAGGCTTGAGAGAGCTGTTTTATGGCAAATAAAGCTTTGTAAGGACTGAGGAGATTGCTCATGCCTGACTTCATTTTGGTCAGTTGGATCGCAACCCATTTAAATATTTTGTCCTCTCTGTTCACTGTTGTGTCTTCAAACAGGTTGCATGGCACTCTACCTTTTTACAGCCTCTTTCACACATAGTTATTTTCACTATTTACACTTGCAGCTACATTCAGGAACATTTCTTTCTTGCACCTTTTCACACATGTCATGGCAATGCTGGACTACATGGGGCAAGGGACTTGGCTCTTCTGCCTAATATGCCACGCTCACATAGAATATTGTGTTATTTTCTCGTAAACTACAGCATCTCTTACTGTTCCAAACAGCTGCCTATCAATTACATCCTCTGCACGGACGCAGAGGAGTGTCCTTATTTCTGAATTTGTCCAATTTCCAGCCATTCTTTGAAAAACAAGAACTTGTATTGAAGTTATTAAATCACTTACAAGGCAAGGCAACTGTAAACAAAGTCACAGATTCACCGGTATTTTACCTGAAATGAAAGTCGGGCTTGAGGTGGGAAATGGGCAGTGCCAATTTCCCTGAATATCGATCCCTGCTCCTGTTCACACATGACCGCATGCAGGGGCTGCTTCAGGGAAATACTGCACATGTGAAAGGGGCTTACAAAGTACTCAGTGTTGTTTTCATGCGACTATGAGCATTACCTTTCACTTCAAATGCTGTGGAATTGGATCTTGAACCAGATGTATGCAAACACAATAGTATTCTGTCACTTGTTTTGCTGGATCAGTGTGACACCATTCCCATTGTTATGCCCTTAAGAGATGGACTGACATGATTTGAGCAGCAGGCTCAGAGGCAGCTGACCAACACATGCCACTTCACCAGGGGTTGTGCTGATTCATACACTCTGCCCTAATCCCAGATCCAGGATCTTTCAACAAACATAACTCTAACCACAGATTTAAAATTAGAATATTCTGTTGGTTTTGTCCATAATGCCTTAGATTACCCTGTGTGCAGAGTGTGTGACTTCAGAGAAAGGGGTCACAAATGTTCACAAGCGCTGAGCGGAGACCAGAGCAATGTTGCCATGGATAAGACAGAGGATTCACCACATTTGTTCAATCAAAACACGTAGGTGGACAGAGTGTGTTTGAAAAGACTAAAGATTGAGAAGGTACTGTGTGTGCATGTATAGTGATGCATGGCTGTGCATTATGTGCAGTTTTGAACTCCGTCCAGAATCAACAGAGCGGATTACAACCACGGCGCAAAGGCTGGGGCATCGAAAAGTCTTTGGAATACATACAGGAATCCCCCCAGGTGTTACAGAGCAAGGGGAAACAGTATAGGAATAATCCCTTTGGACATTAGAGCCACATTCCATTCTTTATTACCCCCCAACACCCACTGCCCTCCCAGCTTAGCAGAATCCAGGTGGATAGCAATCATCAAGATTGCCTTGTTTCAGTAGTTTTGTCAACCCGGCAAAGGTGAGAGTCAAGGGCAGGGAGGGCTTGGAAATTCAGAATGGAAATTCCAGCCACGTGATTGGCCAGTTTGGGCTAAGCTGCCCTGCTGTGTGCTGATAAGCATGTTATAAATCAGTATTTCATGGATGCAGAGAGAGCGAGAGGAGATCATATTAGTGTGTGTGGGTCACCTGACCTCCATAAGCCCTCCACAGTTCTTTGCTGGTGGTTGGTCAGGTAGAGCTAGTTCAGCAAGTGACAGTGCAGTAAATCCTCTCCACTGTATCAGCTTTATATGCCCCACTGACCCCGACTGATCTCTGCCTCATAGACCTGAAATGCAGCTCTCCCGTCCCCTCTGCCCCTTTTTCCTTTTTCCTTAGAAATGTTTGGGCATTGACATTTCCATTGTGGGTTTTCCTCACCACAAAACAACCACGGGTGCATAACCCCCTGGAGTTTGCAGCCTAACGTCAGGGAGGTCACGCAGAGAAACGGCACACCCTCATACTGTAACCATCTCTTATGGACTGCTGTGCTCTTCTCATGTCAGCGAGCCAACCACGGTTCAGAGGTGGAGGCGTCTTCGGAAAAACATGCTGGATGTTTTGTCTCAGCAGAAGTCTTAGCATGCCGTTGAGGGTGCTGCGAGAAGTGCGCTCTTGCAATGTGGTGTGGAATAAGCAATGGTGTACCGACTGCATCAGCGCTGGCCTAGTTTTTACTCCTCAGATTTAGGATGGCTGTTGAATCCTCATGCTTCTCCAAAATAATCTGTGTACTTGTAGCCCTGGTTTGGTTACCATGTGTAAGTTCATAACAGCAGCAGCTGTGTCAACACCAACAGTCAACATGAGGGCTGCAGCCTCACCTGTCCACAGTGTGCTGGAGGTGATATTTCAGCTGCTCCTTTGCATGTCAGCTGTTCTGTACTGCCTGTTCAGTTCAGACTGTCTTCCTGCCTGTTGAAAGTGACTAGCACATAATATTGTAACGGATATGAGGATATTCAGTAACAGAGAGGAGGGCATTCCCAAAACAATCTGCTATAACATATAAAGACAAAACATACTGTATATCATTAAAATATTTGTCGTATACCAATCTTAGCAACAGTAACATATTTCTGGGAGTCTTGGGCCAGATAAAACCTGCAGCAGAGAGACTGGGAGGCATATTGTTTATCAAGGGATGAGCGTGATTCTCTTCCTTTGAAAACTGGATACAGAGCTGTTGCCTGTAGCTATGAATGTTGTAACACAGTACAATATCTGCGTCTTCGGAGCCGGCAGAGAGAGGGCTTCGGCTCCTCGTGTGGACACGGTAGCAGAGGGCCTACCTTATAGGCTGTAGTGTTTAACCCAGCGGACTTGAATATTAAACTCCTCGCTGATTTGCATTCGTGTGATGCAAGCTGCCCCTGTGCAGCTCGCTCTCATTGCACAGCTCATGTTTTAATCAACATGTCTCCCAACAGTGCTATCTTCATCACCGTCCACAGCCGGTCCCTCATTCTCGTATACACGCTAAGTCAACACATGTTTGATTATGTTGCCTTCAGATCTCCTTTCCCCCTTCCACTGTTCGTCCCTTTGATGCCACCCTCGTTTATCTGGTTCTTCATTGTCCTGCCGTCTTTCCCGCGGCTTCTCCCTGGAATGCGATCCCGCTCTGTGTTGTACCTGTATCTCAGCACACATCTGCACACCAGATGTTTAAGCAGTCACCTCTTGACTTCAACTGGTGAGACCAGTTATCTCCACATGTGTGGTATTTGTCAGGCTCTTTAAGAACCGATAAAGAGGATGACCTGTTGCAGCGATTATTCTCACAGTTTGCGCTTCCCACACAAACACAGCTGTCATTTATGAAAGACACAAGTTCCTAGTTTCGTTTTCATTTTGGCAGCAATTTGGTGCAGCACGATAATGCTGTGGTGTTTATGTGTCTCACTACACTTTTTTTTTTTTTTAATGGAGTATGAGTTACCCTAGGTGTTACTCTTTCTGTCCATTCAGCCATGCTGGCTACTTAACTCAAGTTAAAAATGTTCTTTTTATTCCAAGCAAACAGCTTTTGCTGGTGGTGTAATGCAATATGCATAACTTACTGTGCACTGGGAGACTGTTTCTGGGGAGAAAAACCTACCTGACACCAGGAATTTAGAACAGAAAATGTTGAAGCTTGCATGAACTGGCTGTGGGTTGAATCACTGTTGTGTTACAGCAACTGGAGATAGAAATCAGCAAAACTGTTTGTGTGTTTGGAAAAGTTGTGAAGCATCATTTTTGCAAAGTAATTAAGACCAGGTTGATTTCAGAGAGTGAAAAAGTCAGCACTCAAGTGTCATGTAAATGAGCTAGTTTGGTTCCTCAGTTGCATAGCTGCCTTTTGGCTCCGACACTCAGCTGCCCAGCTCTCATCCAGCAGACTACCAAATGCCTGTGTCTGTCTTCGCATTACTGCCTCTCTGAGTGACCACTCTCACTGCTCAGAGGCCTTGTTTTGTGCTGTTGAATAGGACATTGTTGAGACGCTGTTTTGTGCATTCCCTTGTGAAAGTCCCTTTCAGTGTATTAGATTATCTTAAATCAAGAATCTGATGATTTACTTGGACTCGTGTAACAGGATTCATGTGACGGGCCTTTGTCTGACCGGCAGTCGTTGCTCTGCCAGTTGTTTGCTTGCAAGGCTCCAACTTGTCTGTCAATGAGAGGTCATGCATGCTGGGGGTTTTCACACTCACAAGAGCAAGCAACAGTTACTGGTGCCGTTCCAAGAGAAGAGCCAAAGCAAACTGAAGTGCAAGTATTTCAACTATGCTTTGACATGAGGAGAGCCTCACACTGCCAGCTGCATTCTTTATGTTGTGTTGTTTGAGTCAGGAAAACGGAGCATCCCCTTTCTCTGACCTGTATCAGAAAAGACGGCCGGTCGTGCTGCACCTTTTCAGACAGCTGTTTTAGTTTCTCAGAGTTATATTTCAAGTGAGTAAGTGGTGCATAAATGTTTTATCTGGAACGATGTGATGCTGCCAAAAAGCGATCTTTTGTAAGGCTAATTTGGATTTAGCCCTTGAGACATTGCATCTGGATTTGTGATTTGAATAGCGCTAGTTTTATTATTTACTTGACAGGCAAGAACACAGCGAGATGGTCGTTTATGGCAGCGATTTGTGTGTAGGGCTGAGTCAAAGGCTCTCTGGCAGACAACATCACTTCTATTTTTGGATCTCAAGTCTCTGAAGGGTGTTAGGAAAAAGGTTTAATCTGAAATTAACCTCCGTCATATGGGAAATGTGTAAATTAACAACAGTGCAGAAGATTTAGGGCGAATTTCATCTTGTTTAAGGTTTGTCAGCAAGTCAGTCCATTTTTGTTTTGTTTTGTTTTGTTTTTTAAATTCCTTTTTTTTCTTTTTCAGTGAATCTTGGACGCTAATTTGATTTGCCTGCTCAGTGGAATTATCCCTGATGGTTTGATATGTAGAAGTTACATAATTTAGTTAAAAAGAATTTTTGTAGGACACAGACATTTGGGGAATCACACTGTTTTTCGCTGCTGTGTTGCCATAAGCTGGATATTTAAGACAGCTGAAAAGAGGAGGCTCCACTAAACATTTTATTTATCCCTTGCTTCGGTTATTTATTCCTTCTTTTTGCTGCTGGCGCTGTTTCTTTGGCTCCCTCGCTTTTTTTGTGCAGGTACCTTTGAGCTATTGAGACGTGAAACATGGGGTTTAGGTTTCTCTCTGTTTCTCTCTATACATTATTAATGCTGCCTCTCGCTTCCTTGTATTTCCTGCTCTTTGCAAATTAATTGGTTGATAATTGCAATTGAATACTAATTTTAGAGCATTTCACACTTTAAAAATGCCGACATTAGAATGCAGTGTTATGATGAGAGTGTTAGTTAAACCATCATTTTGTAATATCAGTAAAACTGGCAGACCACGGTTTGACATTGGCTTTGGACAGAATGAGGCTTGGTTCATAATTACAGTAGTAATTGCAATAATTGACACTGTTTTAATTATAGCCTTACCTTTTCCACTCATGACTTGCTTTTTAATTTGTGTATGTTTTGCAGTTACAGAGGCAAAGCATATTGTTTTTCTGTCCTTTTCTGATTTAGTGACATGAGTAATATCTTCTCTCTGTTCAAGGACTGGGCCATAAAAAGCTGAAAAGAGGCACAGTGGCGCCCCCTAATGGTGCCTGGGATCATCTGAGCTAAGAGACACCCGTGCATATCTGCTGCTGACTGGCTGGAAATGAAACTATTGAGTCTACACCTCAACAAAACGCATGGCTGATAGTGCAATGTAAGGGAAATAGACCTCTGTGCCGAAAATGTGCTTTGCTGATGCGTCCCGGCTGCAGTTCAACCTCAGTTTCTGCCTCCTCAGGTGGGGGTTTGCAGGGAGCGGCGAGTTGTAAAGTCCCCAGTATTACAGCACATGGAGGTCAAAGGACATCTGATCACATCTATGGGTTTGGGGGCTCCAGGTGAGTGCTGACTTTTGGCACGGTTCTTTGTACTTGGCCTGCTAAACTATAAAACCCCTTGTGCAAAGACACTGTTTTTGTGCCTGGACAAGCCTGAAATGGCCTGGCACCAAACCAGTGGGATTTTTTTTCCCTTTGGCAGTTCATCTGATGAGGAAACAAATGTGTTCCTCTCTTGGGGACTGCCAACTGAGAGAAATGCCGTATGTGTGAATGGCTTTTGTTCATACGCTGTGGCCATAGCTGACAGATAATCTTATCAGACCACTGAGTGTCTGTGAACAGGCATCATATTTTTAAATACAGAAACACATTCATGGAAAGGCAGCCATTAGGGAAGCAGAAATAAATATTACAATTTTTGTAAGGGTTTTTTTTTTTTTGTAATGTAACACACAATTCTGGCTAAAATATCCAGCCACACATTTTTATGTCACGTTTTCTGGAAATGCTTTGTGTGTGTGCTCTGCCGTGTAGATGTTCAAGGCTGCCAGGACAGCAAGCTGCAGGCGGAGCGTGTTGCAGCTCTGCAGGAGAGGAAGCAGGCCCTGGAGGCTCTCCTGAACAGTCGAGTTGGAGAGCTCAAACAAATCTGTTTGCAGGAGGCGGTCAGTAGCTTTCACATTCCTGTTGAAACCCATATGGCTCAGAGAGAAGGAGGCTGTCTCAAACCTGTAAATGATAAGGGATTTTTCTTTGTTATTTTGCACATTTGAATTTATTTTTTACCAAAGTGATCTATCTAATGTCCTGCAAGAAATACAAATCAGTAAACTCTCTTTCTTTTTTCTGAGCTTGGATGCTCAGGAGAAAGAAAAAATATCTGGCAACTTGTTGAAAAGCAAAGTTGTTTTGTCAGAGCCACATCAGTCAAAATAAAATGGGCTGCATATTAATGTTTGCTTGATTGCTCCGGAGAATGTGGCAGCAGTTCTTAATGAAGCTGCAGCTGCCTCAGCTTTTCACCGACAGCTGTTTAACACATCTCTCTGTTTTCATCTGGATGCAGTTTGACTCTCATTCTGTCTCTGCATGCGCTGTTCTCGCCTTCAGAAGCTCTCCGTTCAGCACAATGTTGCTAATTTGGAAGTTTTGATGCACCACCCGCCGGCAAAGTCATTCTGTGCGAGTACAGTTTGTGCCTTAGCAGTTGATGATACTGACTTTAGATCTCTCACATTTGTCTCAGTGCAATTAAACATAAAGGAGGGTTGTGAAACTTGATGCATACAGTGCATGTTAAATGGTATAGTCATTTTATGTAACATTTTTGACCTCGCAGGCCAGTCAAAAGATGAAGGATTTTTAGTCATTGGAGGCTAATAAATGTCCTCTGCAGGAGCTGACTGGGAAGCTGCCACGTGCTTTCCCCCTGGAAACAGGAGAGAAACCCCCACTGGTGCAGCGCAGGGCTGGCCTGGCGCCCAACACCAAGGCGGAGGTAAGTCAACACCTTGAATAACAATAGTGTTTACACAGCAGCTGTGTTTCTGTGTGTACTGTAGTATAACAAGAGTGGCTGTCCCATGCAGGATGAGGCTGCCCAGAGAAAGCAGATGAAAGCCCTCTTCACTGGTGCTTTATACAGACACTCGGAAACAGACCGAAATGTCCCAAATAGCAAGAGGACAGTTCATCGGGGCTGCCACACCGGTAAAACTGCACAGAGCCCGCAGCCGCACACACAGCATTTATCACAAGCTGGCAGATCTAGAGTAAATGCTCGAAATTGTATGTAATTAATACTAAAACTGCTGCCGTTCAAAAAATATGTAGACTGAGCTGAGTAAATACATTAAGCAAACATTAAAAGGTCACCCTGCGCTGTCTGTGACCTAAATGTTGTTTGTTGTCTTCCAGAGGACACGGTCATGTCGGAAAGCACTAGCTCCATGTCCGATTCAACGTCCCATGACAATGGTGAGTCAACACGACACGAGTAAAAAGAATATTCAGCGCTTCAATATGTATTTATTTATTTATGGTTTATTTGATAGAGACCGATACAGTGTACATAGACAAACTGAAAACAGCTGTCCATTGCAAGTATCATATTATTTGCAGCACGTTCTAATTTGCAACATCTGTCTCTAGAAGGGTTTTGTAAAAATTTGCACAAAAAAAAGATTAAAATGAAAAAGAATAGAAACCTGTACTCCTGTTTAGAAAATGAGACATGAGCACAGGTTTGTTGCTGAAATAAGCAGGATTTGGCTTTTATCTGGATGTTTGATTTATATGAAAAGGGTCCTCTCTGCAGATTTTTTCTTTGTTTTGTTTTCTTCTTGTTGGTTATATCTTTCTTATATTTTTATCTTGTGTTTTTTTTTCTACTTGATTTTTATGCTGTAAATAGCCGATTGAAATGGCTGCACATTCTTTTTTAAACAATTTGCTTTTTACAACCGTAATGCATCATTCACACTTACGGCTGGCTGACTCCATTTGCAGTCATGATAGAAGGATACAGAGTAATGATAAGGAATCACATTTCTGTTAAAAGCACAAAATTCTACGGTTGCCTTGTAATGCTTTGAAATGTAAGCGACTGGTTAATTTGCTGTACCATCCACGAGCAAGCTGCATTAAAAGATTATTCCTTTGTTGTCCCTGTCCCAGCAGAGTCTTCTCCCAGTGTGGCTGCGGACCAGCGCTCTCTATCCCAGCCCCGCCTCACTGTGGGCAGCCCCGACCACAGGATCAGCAGGAAACTGTCTCCAGTCGAGATTTACTATGAGATGCGGACACGCCGCAACTCTGTCACCAGCTCCGTTAGGTACTGTCCCAGGAGCGGCCCTATCCTGCCCGCAGTGCCCCCATTTAGACCGATTTGTGTGTTTACACGTGCACATGTGTATTTATGATTGTGTCTGCAGGCATGGGTGGTCAATTTGAAGTACAGCTGTGTTCTCTCGTGTCATTTATTAACAGCCCGAGTCACTCTCTACCGAGGAGTGCGTCAAATGTTGAGGGTAGAAGTGTTCCAGCGACTCCTATGCTGGCCCGAACTGCCCCCATCAGCGTTCATGTCAGGTAATCTCCACTCTGCTGCCGCCGTCTAATGCAGCACATCTGCAGCTCCAGCTCCCACCCGCTGTGATGACTGCGAGGTTGGAAGAATGGCAAAAGGATTTAGTTGTATGCAGGCAGAGAGTCGGGGTTGTAGCAAAGATTAGTGTCATATTATCCAGCAGCTTGTGCTTTGGTTCATCATGTCGGTTTTTAAGCGTAAAAACTGTGTCTCGCTAAGTGATTTTTCTTTGAAATGCAGTTAACGCATTTTGATGGAAATTGCACTTACTCTTTTTTTTTTTTTTTGTTTTAGCAAAGGTTTCCCTAATTTCCCTAAAGTGCTCTGTCTTTGCCTCAGATCGGATGCTTCAGGTGGCAGTGCGCTGAAGCAGTGGTCAGGCAGCCTGGATGTGCCACATATGATCCCGCTGGCGCAGGAGGGCTCATCCTCTGACCGCCGAGGCTGCCCTTACAGCTCCCGCGCCAGGCGCAGCAACAGCTCCGAGGCCCTGTTGGACCGATCCAGCCTGCCTGATGATCCAGCACCTCGAAACGGGATGCCCCCTAGAGGAGGGCCTTACAAGAGCTCGGAGACGTTGACTGACGGAAAGCTGCGACACATTCACCTGGGGAGCCCTGAGAGACACATAGATGGCTCAGTGGAACAGGCCAAAATGCGCCTGTCCATGGGTGGCAGAGGGGCAGGGGGGGGCTACAACGAGCTGTTGATGGACTATATCTGGGGAAAACAGCAGAGGATGCAAGTGCAGCATCACCTGTACCAGTCCACAGGCAGGATCTGGCAGGACGTCTCCTCTCCTCGCTCCTCCACTGCGGCGGTGCCCCCTCATGCCAATGGCTTCTCCCATTCCCAGGTGCACCTCCCCAGTGCCGCACCTCCTTACAGCCCCATGGTGATGAGAGGGTCCCAGGCTGAGCCACGCAGGGTCAAAGTCACCAGAACCAAATCTTGCGGGCCCTTCATTCCCTTGCAGCAGCACCCGCAGGACGCCATCCTGCTGTCGGCGTACGAGTCTCCCCACCCTGCCTCCGGCACCACCACGTCCTCAATCCCCAATTTGCTCCCCTACCAGACCGAGCTGTCGGGCCCGTCCTTCAGCCGCAGGCCTCCGCAGTTCTCTCTCCCCACCCCAGAGGACTCAACGAGAAGCCTGCACAAAGCCCTGGCACTAGAGGGTCTGAGAGACTGGTACCTGAGGAACGCCCTGGGTTACCCTCCGGCTGCCTCAAAGGGCCACGAGGCAGGGATCTCTCGCCTCTCTCACCCCCACCCGCTCGTGCACCAAGCCCAGTCTGTCCAAGGTGAAGCAGTCAACCTCCACAGGGCTCAGATACCCCAGTCAGCCAGCTTCCACGGTCACCCACTGCATGGAAGGTCAGTGGCTGTCTAATGCAGTTATTATGTGTCTTTTACACGTTGTCCTCCAATGTCACCGTATAAAAATAGTTGAACTCCTGTTTGGGGTCATCATGAGCTGAAGAGCTGAAAAGAGGAGGCTCCACTACACATTTTAATTATCCCTCGCGTTGGCTGTTTATTCCCTCTTTTTGCTGCTGGCTCTGTTTCTTTGGCTCCCTCGCTTTTTTGTGCAGATGAACAATTACCAGTGGAAACAAACCAAAGCAGCAGAACAGTCTGTCAAGATGTAACTTATGTCAGGCTGCTGCTTACTGTAATTCACACTCCAGTACTTTTTCAGATGACATTTTTCGCTTCAATTATCTAATTTTTTGAGAATCAATTCAGTGACAGTTTCATTGAACAGCGTCATCATTTGCCAACATGCAATACCTCACAGACGCCTCATGTTACCAACGAGCCCATATTCTACCTCTTTTTTTTTTCTCTCTCTTTTTGTTTTATTTTCTGTTTAGGCAGTGATTTGTATAATATCTAGTGTGTGGTGTTTTTCCTCTGCTTCTGTGCAGTGCCAAAATCTTCTACTCCTGCGTTCTTTGTTATTCTCTGATTAAAAGCTGCTCCACTTTATCCTCCAGGATGCTCTAGTAAGCCTCATCAGGTCACAGGCTTTCACGAATCGCGTATGGTGGCTCACAGTAGTCTGAAGTGTAAAATTATGACAGCTCAACAAATAAAATGTGCGCAGGGTGCAATGCAATAAAGGATAACTCTAATTGTTTTCCCCCCTCATTTTTAATTTCACGGGTATTTCATGAACTTTCAAGCACATTTCTATGCCAAGCGCACATTCATTTCTCTGACATGTACTATTTATTTATATCCTCAAGATTTTTTTTTTTTTAACTACCCTGGTTTTTAATTTCCTCTATATTTCCGTTGAGTGCAGAGTGCTGTATTGATTGATGTCGTCTCCTCAACAGGTCAATGGAGTTCTCTCTCTATCAGGAGCCTGCTCATTCACAGATGCAAGAGGCGACGCCAAAGGAGCCCAGTGCAGACCCAGGCACCCTGGTCTGAAGCAGCAGAACACACACACACACACACACACATGAACACACAGACGTGCACCCACACGTTCACACAGCCTCACATTCACATACAACGTGACGTAACGTGACCTCAAAAGCTAAGCAAAACATGGCAACCTCAGCAGAAAAAGACTGAAATAAATGACAAACTGTAGCTGTACAGTCTGAAAAAGCCTTGGCGAAATCCCCCCCGTTTTAATTGAGCCCGACAGTGTATGAGCAGCGTAGGAGCCCAGCGTTTTAAAGTGGATGTGCACTGGAACTGACTTACTTCCTCTCAGAGCATCTAACAACAATATGGTCATGCCGTACTTCATATACCGTATCGTAATCCCGGTCCAACACGAGCAGTAATATCCCTCCTGTCGTCCCTGAAAAATCTCCCAAGGTATACTTTTTTACAGAATATATAAAACTCTAAATTACTATTTTGTATCTTCTGAAATATAAAGAATAGTTATATTAAAGAGGTAATTTATTGCTCATTAGTCTTGTGATATACAAAGATGTTATATGAACTCGCGTCATTTGACAAGTATTTAGACATGCCGGTGAATGTGTGTTTGTAATCAAACCTATATACACAGCAAATACATGTTCCAGTCTCCATCTGCCATTAATTTTTGCAGTCGTTTGTATTTTTCCATGTTTTGATGAATGAACGGGGGCCACGTACTGTAGCTTAACGGAGTAGCGGACGGGAGTGCCTACATGTTTTAATAAAACAAGAAGTAAAAACCTTTGTTAAGAACATTAAAGTGCTTTCTATTAATCTGTAATGCTAGCATTAAGCCCTCCTGAGCTTACTCTCTCAATCAAAAAATGAAAGCAGGTCACGATGTCACAAAATTAGGGTACTTGGAATGATGTCATTTAATGTAAATTTCCTTTTTTTTTTTTTTTTTTCGGGTTGGGACTCGGCTCAGTGCCGGGTGACAGATGTAGCTTTCTCTGCGCTGACGTGAAAGAATAATTCGAGGAGTTGTATGAAAACCTGAGGGCTGTTTTGAGACCTACTGTGCGGCGGCGGCACATTACTGTATGACAGTAATTCACGTGGTTCAAATCAATTTCTCTGCATTGAGTTGCGGAGGAATCGGAGTGTCATACAGAGCACTTTATGAACATCTTAAGCCTTAATTCCCTTGGAAATTGTCACAGAGAAAGAGGCGAGGAACCGGTGAGGTTTAGACAGGGTTTCATGACGGGAAAAAAAAAAATAATACTAATAATGAAAAAGTGGAGTTTTTGTCATCGTCTGCTGATGATTGCCGGTCTGTATATAGATTGTTTTGATGAGTTTCAAGCTGATATTGTACTCCAGTACTAACAATGTAATATTTAAACTAACCACATAGGACATATTTAGTCACAATAACCCCCCACCTACCCCCAAAATAAAGTGTGAGCACTATTGAATCGGTTGGAAAAAGCGAACGTGTGAACAGAATAGGGCTGCTGCAGTGTTAAATGACGGTGTGAGCAGGTCTCACGCCAGACTACTGAAGAACATAATGTTTATTCGAGTTCATGCTGATTTTCCGATTTTGTAATTGTAATAATTTAGCATTTAAGTGGTTTTACGAGCTCAGCTGTTGTGTCTCTTTCTCTGTATTAACATGCTTTTTTTTTTTTTATTATTGTTCTCAGAATAGCCATGTGTCATAATATATTTCCAGTGTTGATACCACTTCTGAAATGTACACATCATTAAGGAAACACTGAAAATAACTGTTGTGGTGTAAACAGAAGTTGATTTGTTTTTTTGTTTTTTTAATGCTTTTTAATATCTCAGTTTTCCATTGGATGTATTTGATCTCTGGCCATCTTGGACTCATTTGAATGTAATTTTTTAGGTGTGTTTTAAAAAAAAAACAAAAAACAAAGTCTCTTTACTGTATGCCGTTTTCTACTCTAGTACGAGCTGTAGCACACCGTGGAATGTTCCCTGGTTTCTTCTGCTGTCTGATGTGTTCACCTTCATTCAGTATCCCAGCTTCTTCTAGCTTCTTCCAGCTGGTAAAACCTGAAATCAAAGACCAAACTGCTGTGCACTGGGGGTCATAAATGTATTTTTCATATATTGTACTCAATAAGTTGAAAATAAATGATATAAATTTAGCTCTAAAGCAAATCTATTCAAACTATATTGTATATTTATTAACCTATAACATTTTGTAGCTATTTAGCTCTATCTCGCCAGTGAGAGAATTGGTAACGTGTTCAAAGCATTTCACTCAACAGTATGAATTGTATTAATATTTGTTTTTGTGTTGTTTTTTTATTATAATTTTTTTTTTTTTTTTTTTTTTTTTTTAAAGATG
>OMLB01019828.1:0-10304 GCA_900302555.1 Myripristis jacobus
GTCATGCGTCTGCACAACATCTCTGTTAAACTGAGAGGGGTTGGGGGGGTTGGTGGGGTGGCTTCTGGAGGGGGAAGTATAATCAAGTTACACTCAATATAGCTCTTCCTCCTCGACAAAGTGGATCCGACAGGAAGACCAATGCATGATTAGAAATAAATACAGTGCTCTGCTGCTTGTTCTCGCCCACCAGCTGCCCCAAAACTACAGGAAGTCCTGCAGATAGACGGAGCTGAAAAAAGAAAGCACACCAGAAGCTTGTGGCTAAAAAGAGTTTTGACAGGGTTGTTCACTAACACCCCCATCAGCCAGGTTCCACTTCCTGGAACATTTTTTTTAAAAATCATTTTTAAATGATTTTTTCTGACCAGCGATATTGGCTCAGCCTTTAGTTTTACTGACTCAAGTGGCATTTCTTGTTAAGGAAATTTAATTCGACGGAGAAATGCTAGACCTATGGGCTGGGACGCTTCAGATGGTCATCAGAAATGTATTCATGTGAATGAATACATTTCTAGCATACATTTTTTTGCCTTTATGTGAACACGACAATATGCTTTTTTTCATATTTACAGTACATAAGTAGGACATATTCTAAAGCCCTAGTTTTTATGTGAAAGCCTTAATGGCCTTATTCACTTGAAACTGGCTTTTCAGTGATGTCTGTGGCGTGTAGCTGTTTGCCATTTGCAAGAGGCGTGTCACAAAAAGACATGGCAAGCCAGAATGAAGGAAAATAACCATTTAAATCTAAAAGAGGCATACATGAGAACTGCTCAAAAACTCTGGAAATCAAAATTGAGACAAAGGAGACAAAAGGGCTGAGAGGCAGCAGAGGTGGTTCGTTCGTGCTACCCAGCGTTTTTGTTTTTGTTATGTAGTAACATGGCAGAGTCAGATAATCCCACAGATATCCTAATTAAAATAAAGTGTTGGGGCTAAATTTGAGTAATTGAGAAGGAGGGAGGAGTGGCTTTCAATACCCTTCACTGCCTCCTGGAAGTTAGTTGAATATTGTAGCTGTATTTATCATGAGAAGCTTCTACCCATGATAGTATCATATAAACTAGTCTAAAAAGTTAAAGTAAGAGTCATCTGTTCACATTGTTTTGAAAGTAAAATGTTGAAAAAAGTTGGGACCTGCAACAGTGTCAGGCCCACTGTACAGTGGCAGCAATTCTGGGAGTCTCTTGAGAGTCAACAAGCTGTTGCTCTGTGTTAGTGTTGGGCGCTATGACACTGTTTTGCATCATTTAAGGCTGCAACATGCCAACCTAACAAATGACAGGAGGCAGAACCACCCATGAACAGCCAGTAACTTGGTTTATGAGCGAACCCGAGGACGCAACAGGCGAAAGATGTTGGTCACTCCTAATGTACTACGGTCAAGTCGTTTCAGTCTGTGGTCGTTTATTAGATTTTCAGCTCCTGACAAATGACTTTAGAGGATGAATACGGTGGAAGCGACTGGATAAGATTTCCTTTGTTTTTGTCCTAGCCCTGCCTTTCATTTGTACAGCAGAGATTCTTCAGTTTTGTGCAACAGAACCAATTAAATATACCATTAACAAATTGCCAGGCCTTTCCTTGTAACATCCAGAGAGCCAAAAATAAAATAATGCAAACAATCCTTGTGCATTAAGCCAAAGAAGAGCCGCGACGCAAACAAGCACGCATTGAAAAGAGGGACTTATGCAATGCTTGCATCTGTAAATAGTCCGCTGTACAGCTCGTGTACACATACAGCTACTACTGACTGCAATCTAATTCATGACCCATTTCTGTTTTAGGGCACGTACAGTGAAGTGGGATGCCGCTGTCACGCTCTTGCACACCGCCAGCATTGTGCAGAACGGTATAGCGAGGCCAAGATTTGCCCCATTTCCTGTCACCGAGCGACAACCTGACGAGCCTGATGGGAAACGCTTTGACAGCTGGGTGCGAATCTCAGGACTTCACAGGCCCCGTTGCAGCGGCAGCGTGCCACCGCAGCGTTGGTTCCTGAACGGGCCACACGCGCGCTTTTTGTGCGACACACAAAGAGAGAGCCACACATGCGCCGGCGAAAGAGCGCAGGGGATGAGACTCCTACCAATTCACCGCGCAAATGAACAACTCAACGTACCGTTTCAGCGGAAATTGGCTTTTTGCTTTTTTTTTTTTTAATATTCTGAATATGTTTAGGTATTCAGCTGGAATTAAGTGGATTGGCTCTCTTTAAGGGGGACTATTGTGTGGAACGGCCACAAGTTATTTAACTTAGCAGTGGAGCCTTCTGTG
Organism: Myripristis jacobus; assembly: GCA_900302555.1. NCBI lineage: Eukaryota > Metazoa > Chordata > Actinopteri > Holocentriformes > Holocentridae > Myripristis > Myripristis jacobus. The sequence goes on from OMLB01019828.1 coordinate 2,281, forward strand.
CCGTTAATTAGCTGTAGATTCTGGATGGTAGGATTCATTACATGCCTGATTGAACAATAAATCCCTGTGTTTTCTGGGGGGTGACATGAAGAGCCTTGGTGAAGCCGGGCTCTGAGTGAAAAGCCTTTTTTCGGGAGGGTATTTTTGGCGTGTGGCTACCTCGGCTTCATCATGCTATGGAATTACAAGGACAAATTACCCTTCTATATTGCATACAGGTGTATATTTTTAGGTTTGGGAACAGATGGTAAAGATCACACCGCTCACCTGTCTTTGGTCCCCTACAATTTCCCTTAATTGCTGTTATTATTCCAGTTTGACATGCTGCACTAATTGACTCTTTGAGGCACAAGGAAGTCATTTTTTTCTTGCGATCATGTCGGCCTGTTCTCCATGTCATTACATATAGCATCACTTTAACAATAAATGGCAAAATCAAAATCCTACTTTTCAAAATTCTTGGAAAACTGTTTTTTTTTTTTTAGTGGTTGCTTCATGCCGATCTACTAAAACCTGAAACTTTACAGCTTTGTGTCATGGTGTGGAGGTGACACATGGCCGGGCAGCTAAATGTATTCGTTTTGAAGAATCAGGAATGTGTGAAGCTTAAAATTATGCATGAATGATTTTTGTCCCTCCCTGCGTTATGTCCCACTTTGACAAAACTTCATTCAATCCCAGGAGCAAACAAGGCACCATTAAAGGCAGAATCCTTTTGATTTTAAATGGTGTTACATAGCTCAATGGGTAAATCAAGGCACAAACACTACCTGGGTTAAAGGCTCAGTTCCCCTAGTGTGGGCCACTCGTGCTAAAATATAGACTGCTAAGTGCTGTAAAGGACTTGGATAAGCAAACACCACGTGGCGGCGGTTAAATCAAAGAGCCTGAGAGCTTCTGGGAGGGAAGGCACTTTAATGCAGCTGACAGTTTGGATTCAGTAATGAGCAGGTTGCTGTTGCTCCTTTTGACAGACTAACCTATTTTGAAGTTGAATAAATGTGAGTCATCTCATTTAGCCTTGCTGATCCCACTGCTGAGAGGACTGGACACCAACTGCTGCTGTGGTCCCTCTAATTATTTACCTCCCAGACACTCAGACAGCGTGCAATTTGTGCAGGATACACGTAATTAAGCCAAAATGGGAAGCATTGTCTCACTTTTACTCTCATGGAAATTCAGACTGTTATAGGATTGTATAGGCAAACTGCTAACACGAGATAAAGTCTCCCGTGTCGTTTCTGTGCTCGGGCTTTTTCTGTCTGTTTGCGTTCTTTCTTTTTTTCTTTTGCATCTCCCATCTCATTCGTTTTGCTTATATATCGTCTCTCTTCACCTTGTGGATTCTCTCTCTCCTTCTCCCCATCTCAGACTGCCCAAAGCTGCGAGAAATGTGTGTCGTTTGTACAGGATAAGGTAAAGGACAAGACAAGGACAATGCTGTAGGGGCAAGAGGGCCAAACAGACTAGTGAGGTCATTTTCTTGCCACAGGGGTCCAGGCGTAATTCCCCATGAAGCATCAATTCATAACCAACCTGTCTTGATGCTGCATTGCATTCTGGTCTATTTTCTGCTCCTGGGGTGAAGAAATTGGTCTCTGTGCGACTTCCTCCACGACGGATTTCACCCTGTGTGCTTGTTGGATGCTGGTGCAAAATGGCGGCTTAAGGGAGATGATTGTGAGGACAGACACCAAAACCTGTTTCCTGTTGATGTTTTAGATGGCAGAAACATTTTCTACTCTTGTCTACATTTGGCCAGTTATACACAGAAAGAAGAAAAACACAGCAACAAGCCACTAAATGGATCCAGAAGTATAAAGCGCATCACTAATCCGGACATTAATAATAAATATGGCCATACAGAATAGCAGTGTTAATATATTGGCCCTTTCAGTTTCCTTTTCAGCTCTCCTCCATCCATCCCTACTGCTGCACGAGCTTGTTTCTCTCCAAAGTCGGACAAAATTCGTCCAGTTGGCCGACTCAAACTTGTTGACCCGCGGCAACCGGTGCCAAAAGACATTGCTGTGGCAACTGAGGCCCTGCAGGACTTTAGAAAGGCGAAGGACGGGGCCGACAGCACAAATGTGTTGCGTCCAAAAAGCTCAAGAAGCTGTGAGAAAGCATTTCATAAACAGAGGCAGCAGGGATGTAAGTCACGTTTGTTTGTACAGAAAACAGCTGAGGAATCGGTTTTAGGCTGAAATAAACTATAATGAGATAAACTGACATCAAAACAATGGATGGATTATATAACTTACCTATGTTCTTAAGAGAAAAAGCACAAATGAATCCTGAAAATATAATTTCTGTCTCTACTGGTGGTTGCTCAGAGTTTTTATACACCACTACACTGACAGTGATGAACGATGTGATTGATTGCATCCTACTGGCATGGCAGCTTGAAGAGACAATTTATGCTGTAAGCAATTTGTTAAAGCACTGAGGGATAAATGAGAGGGACAAATGGGAGGTCAGAGGACAATTTGCTCCAATATATCCAATTGGATACTGGGTAGGTGTATTGATCATCTAAGGTACGCTGACATTCACACTTGAAGGAGTTAATTTATAGGTAGAAAACAACCTTTTTGGATGAGTCTTAATCCATCAAAGAGTGAGATTCGTGTCTTTGAATGATGTAAAGTAAATCCATCAAACGGCCATACAATGGAGATGAGGAGAGCTACATGGAAATCGGTAGCACTTTTTTTTTAAAAGACTAAAAATTAAGATTGATTATTGCTTGAGCTGCACTGTGGCCTGTGGATTTAAAACCCATAAGCAGCTTTCAGTTAAAAAATGAAAGCAACAGGATGGATAGTTGTGTTTTTACAGGCTACAGGCAGCAGAGAGTGAACAGGTTGAGGTGTGGTCCATCACTGGTGAACTTTAGCCCGTTATCGGTCCATTAAATGCCCCGGTAGTCAATGCAACCGCTATAAATGTCATAACATTTCACCATGAGTCATCTAATGGGAAGCAAAAGTGAAATATACTGCTGTTAGGGAGACGCATCATAACTTAGTGCGGCGTCGGTGACTGAGTAATTTTGAGTAATGGGTCATAAAATCTGAGTTGAACCTTTTTGCGTCAGCCGTAGCAGTGAGGCGCTTCATCGGCCGGAAACAATGGTGAGACAGGTGGACCGGCAGACAGACGCACTGACAGGCAGACAGACAGATAGCTGAACAATGTGAAGAGCAGGTAGACAGAAAAAACAGGACAAGCGGCTAAAAAGACAGACGCACCCAGACAGAGAGGCAAGAGACAGACGGGTTTGTAGACGTTGGAAGACTGATTCTTCAAACTCAGTCCTTGAAGACATTTTATTGTCATGAACTGATTCAAGAACCAAGAGCAACCAGGGCGATTATTAACGCTTGGCACATTAACTGTGTTTAAGCAGCCAAGGTTGAGGTTAAACAGCCTTGAGTCCTTGAACTCGAATTTCCCTTAATTTTCCCCTTACATAGCTTCAAGGTTAGAAAATGTTTTATTCCATTATTGTATGACATATAAATATTCTGTATACTGAAGCTACATCACACTTATATTCAAATCCATGACACCGTTGTTTTATGGCTGCAACTTTACATCAGCCAGAAAATATCTAGATGTGTTGTGCATCGTTTTATACGCATTTCCCGGTAATGCAGCAGGTCTCTCTGGAAACCGCTAGGATTTAAAGAGCGATTCAGCAATAAATCAACTTGATCCTGTCTGAAATCAGTTCAAATCCAGTCTGAGTTAGAGTGTGGGTACCCCGGCCTGTTAGGAGAAGCATTTAGAAATTATGACTGGGTTCGGTCATGTCTGCATTATTTTAGCCAAAAATAATGGACCACCTGTCTGTTCTGGGCAACCTCCTGTACAGTGCTGGAGTTTACGTGACGACACTGAAGGCAACACGTGGGCTACAAGCAAAATCTCAGGCTCGGGTCGGGTTCGGGCTTGGACAGAAATATGCGTCCTGGTCTGCACTCTGGTCTGTGTGGCTAACAGCACAGTGTCAGCAAGATATCAATGGAGACGTTCAGATCCCCCGCCAGTTTCCAGATCAAACTTACACACACACACACACACACACATATATACACACAACCATGTGAAAAGGCACGAGATGCGCTGTACGTCTCCGTTACCATCGCTCCTTCCAGACCGGCTTGCTTTCAGCTTCATCATCGGCTCTGTGCTTCCTGCTGACAGCGACAACATGCCATGACTCAGCACCGCACATCTGTCTTCTCTTTCTCGCTCTTTCTGTCTGTCGTTCCCTCACTTATTCGCACGCCAGCACACGGCTCCTCCATTCGGCTCCGGCATTCTCTTATTCTTCCTTTTATTGTCGCTCCTACGTCCTAACACGGTGCGTCGCTTGTAAACTTTTGCGTCCATCTATCTACAGGCAGAAAAATAGGGTTGTCCAGTGTAGTGGCTTAATATTGAACCATATTCCCTTTTTTCCTTAAAGCTGCCATCTTTTATTAACAATTAGGGATTAAACATTGATTGACAAATGCCTGTTCACTTCAACATTTACAGGAAGAGTCTGACTGAATTTCAAAACTGAGCTATGTGCCTGTATTTGTCCGTTGTTCCTCATCAGAGAATATAATGCTCCGCTGTGCACGACATAACGCTAACTGCGGTTGCCATTGGATTCCACTAGCAAAATGCTAACGAACGAAGGCTGCCTGTCCGACCTCACCTCACGTGGAGTTACATGGCATGTTCAGTCTGGGATGCATCGCGTTTTCTGACTGGGCCGAGGAGAGCCCGCCTCATCCGTGTCTCTGTCGCTTCCTCACTTCTGCTTCTCATCCACATTTTCTCCAAGTGTTGTTCTCGGACACGTCTGTCACATATTGTCATTCTCAGTTTTTTTTCCCTTAATTTGTCTCTCCCTGGCTTCTGCACTCGTCGTTTCAGCCTCTCACTTACAATCCCTCTCACCTTGTCTCTCTCTCTCTCTCTCTCTCTCTCTCTACATATATATCTATCTATATATATATATCTCAGCATCTGCCTTGACACCTCGCTGTCTCTCCCTATTGCTTTCTCTCTCTCGCTACGCCTTCCTCTCCCTCTTGGTCTCTATTTCTGCCCGACTCCACACCTCTCTGTCTCTCAGGATCCAAGTCTCGATTGATTTATCAGGCAGAGTTGGTGGGAATTAGTGTCAGTGTGCTGTGCAGAGGAGACGGCACAGGGACAGGACGATTAGGTTCATGGTATGCAGGCTGCTCAGGCGTCTAGATGTTGTTTTTATTAAAAAAATCAGATTTGGTCCAATCAGCGTTGTGCACGTTCAATATCACAGCTAAGAGGCAGTTTGATTGATTACATATCTATTGCAGAATGGATCGATACGACATTGCCTGTTTATGGGAAGACCTTAACCTGACTGTAATTCAATGCTCTGATCAGATTTCACAAGTTTGCATGACTGTGTTTGACTGAGTCTGCATAATTACAGTTATTACTATTAGGGCTAGACATCGGCCAGTGTCTGGAACCAGTCAGCTTTTTTTTTTTTTTTTTAAATTAAAGTGATAGATGACTGATGACTCCTCGCTCCTCTCTCCTCCAGATGCATTTTAGGATTTGAGACTTCCTTTTAAGATGTCGCGCTCAGATCGATTTCTGGGTCACAGGCAGGAGGACGGAGGAGAGAGGAGACAAAGAGGCACAAAAACAGAGAAATGAGAAAAGCCCTCTCTCTCTCTCTTTCTCTCTCTCTCTCTCTCTCTCTCTCTCTCTCTCTCGGGGCTCAGTCGAGTGCTTACAGTGGCAGCGATAACGCAGGCAGACGCCTTGGGGGAGGAGAGCGCTCAAGTCTCAGCGTCAACACCAGCAATAACAACAACATGCTCACTAGCAAAGGCACAAGCCGAGGGCAGAGCCGGGTCACACACAGGTTTGTTTTATTCCGCCGAGAGCGCCGGACGGGCGGGGTTGACTGCATCGGGACAGCCGTGCTGGGTGAAGGATCAGTCACAGAACAGATATACAGAGATGTCAGAGCTTTGATAAAAGCGAGAAGATTAAAAATCAGGGTGCTTCAGCTGCATTAAGCTGAGGTCACATGGAGGCCTTTTCCTTAAGCACAAAGTGCAATTTTTGAAGTCAACACCAAGAGTAAGAGGTCAGAGAGTGCAAGCAGCAGTACATCATTTAAGCTAATTAGCATGAGGCAGCTACCCTTGACTAAAAAGGGTAACAGGACTCTGCATCATCAGTTCACTAAATTGCACAGTGACTGTATTTTTTCATCGGTTCTTTTTTTTGTGGAGAATGATGCTGCTGAGGCCAACTGCCTTCTCCTCTTAAACTGAAAAAAAAAAAATGAATACTGTACATTTTAAGCCAAACTGTGCTACAGATGAACCATATATATGAACCAATAATTTAAAAATAAGACGATACCCCACTAATAATGGTGAAAATAAAACTGAATGGCAGAGCGCAGTTCTTCAGAGGAAAAAATTCTGAATATGTTAAAGATTGCATTAATCACAGGCCGCTCAAGGTGCTGCTAATGTTTTCTTGTTGGTCTAACACCGGCAGTTTACACATTCAACATGAAGGCAACAACACTCAGCCTTCGTTAGCCGTCATCAGCCTTGAGTAGTAACGGTTTACAGAGGTGTGATTGCTTTTTTCAGTCAAGGGCTGAGTAACAAATTCAGCACCTACATTCCAGTTATTCAGTGCAGTTACATATAAACATGCACGACTGAGGTTTTTATTACACCCCTTCAACCTTTCAAATGTTCCCAAGGCTGAACTACGCTGACTTAGGTGTCCAAGGCGTGAACGGTGCAAACGGCAGAATGACGCAATTAAGGTCTGCACGGTAGTCAAAATAGGACTCTGTAGCCGTGCCGTGCACCTGCTGGTGTGCGGTTTGTTGTCATTTCAACCGCACGAACCATGAATGGCCTTCTGTTCGCAGACACCGTGCCGTGACATTTGCGCCGTGTACGCAAAACGGAGCATAAAGGCTGGTAACATAAATCAGCCACAACATTGTTTCAGTGTCAAACTACTTTCATTTGCACACATATGCTTTTTTTGAGGACATTGTGCTGGTTTGACAATTTATCACCGCAGCAGGCTGAATAATAGTGACATCCACATTTACGTTTTGGGCATTTAGCTGAGGAGGATCCAACACAACTCGCAAATGGGAGCCACAGTCGATCACCAATTTTATCATCAACCAACAAGGCGACCAACAACCAACAAGGCGGTTTGGGAAAGACGTAGAAGATACGGAGCTGGTCGGTCAGCAGGACCAGCAGGAGGTTTAGTCACTGTGTTGAACGCCCTGTGTGTGTGTGTGTGTGTGTGTGTGTGTGTGTGCTGGCTGTCACTGCCAAAAAAGTGCCAAAACAGAGCCGATGGGGTGAATCGACACAGTAAAATCAGCAGTGTCAATTTAACTGAGTGTTTAAAATCCACACAACACCAGTGTTTCTGTCGGTCCACACCCATCAGAGCTCCTTTAACACTTTTCGACGGTTTGGAGCAGCTGCCTCAGAGCCATTTCAGCTCCACGATTGGACAAAAAACCCTCCAATTAACTCTAGTGTTAAATCAACACTTGTGAACACTGGTAATTTCTGCTGAGTAGTGTGGGTTTTTTTTTTTTTTTTCCGATCTTGAAAATCAATCATGATACCAAACTGCAGCTGCAGTGAGTCTAAAAGTCATACACACAGCGAAATTTCCAGTGTTCATAAGTGTTGATTTTAGAGTTATTTGGAGTCAACCAGTGTTGATTGGAGAGTGCAACGGCTCCGAGGTGCATGCTGCTCAAAACTGGATAAAAGTGCTAATTTAACTGTGATGGCTGTAGACTGATGGAGACTCTGGCGTTGTGTAGATTTTTCAGGCTCTTTGATTTTTAATGATTTTTTCATGCTGATGATTTTACTGAGTAGCAGCAGGTCAGTTGGAACGCCCTCTCTGCCCTTCCTCCTCCTCCTCCTCCTCCTCCTCCTCCTCTCTCCTTT
>OMLB01019828.1:20030-38099 GCA_900302555.1 Myripristis jacobus
TCTCTCTCTCTCTCTCTCTCTCTCTCTCTCTCTCTCTCTCTCTCTCTCTCTCTCTCCCCCCTTTGTCTCTCTACCGCCCCCCCTGCACACTATTACCTCACAGCCGCTCCGCTCCTCTTACCTTCCCCTCCAAGACGCAAGGAGGACAAGCATGGCGACACAGTCTAAACAAAAAGCGTTTTATATAAGCACAGGAAATCTATAAGTGTGTTCCAGTGGAAATCCCCCATCAGCGTGGTTCCAGGTAGCAGCACCGTAACAAGCTTTCTGGTGCTGGGAAAAAAAAAAAACATCCTCAGAGAAAGAAAGAAAACAGTTAATGAGCCATCAGCTGTGGTAGCACTTTTCTGGGAGTACCATGCAATATCTGTGGTGTAGTGAAAAACTGAAGAAATTTTGAATTTTTAAAAATTCAGTTTCTATGGGTCAGTCTAAACCCACATGAGATATTCATATTCTGCTCATTACAAATGAATAAAGTTGCCTTGACTTACACCTTTCGCTGTCCAAAACGGTGAGCATTTTATGTTTTATTTTATATAACTTTTTTTTTTTCTTATTTTAAGCTAAAGCATATTTTCAAAGCTTCGAAAAAAAAATATCTCAGCAAAACTGTAGCTGTAGAAAAGTTTGCTGTTAGCATCCCTGGCAACACCGGAGTGGAACTGGAAACCAGTTTAACCAGTTTGCCTTCAGCCTCTGTGCAAAAGAGGTCGATAAAGCAGCGTTATTGCAAATATTATATGTTTGTAACCACAGCTGTAGCTATAGTTAATTTTGATTCTACATTTAAAAAATAGAGAAGACTTTGGGCAGTTTGATCTGCAGAGATGAACGACATCAGGGTGCCTTCGCTGGCCAATCAGAGGGGAGTATTCAGCAGCTCCATGTGATAAATAAAAGTACCGTGGCTGCTTGCAGATGGCGGTGTATCAGCCAGTCTGTGTCCTTTGGATGCTTAATGGTGTTTTTACCAAATGAGTCGTGTAGCCGGGGGTTTCTGATGAAGCCTGCTGTAACACTAATGCAGCCATTGTTAAGCTGTCATTACCAGCCTCATTTATTACTGAGCAAACACACGAACACACACACACACGCACACTGAGCAAACACACAGGACAGGTGCTGCATTTATTCTCCAAACAGCAGGCCGGCACGCTCACAACCCTGCAAAGTCAGTTTGCACTTGAATGAACCTTAACATGACAAAAACAATCTCAACCTCTGCTCCAGAGTGAAATATTCAAGGTGATGAGACGCATTACAGGGATTTTAGAGCAGCAACAATGACATGCAGAGCAAGAACACAAAAAATCTTTTACTTTCAAACTTCTTAAAGCGTGAGGACTTCATTACCCAGAAATCCTGTGAGGTGGCGTCAGTAAACCCAATGTCTTTTTCTTTTTTTCTTTCTTTTTTTTTAAAGTGCCACCTGTATGCTCGCTATGTGCAAGTGTAAGCTCGCAGCAAGGAGAGTAGAGATCTGCTCACCCTCCAGAATGATTGTCTGCTTGGCTTTGAGGCAGGAATGACGCAACAAAGCAGCTGATGCGGCGTCTCGCCTTCGCGCTCGTCGCTGCAGAGAAGCTGGTGCTCCCCTCGGCTGTTTGGTTCAGATGTTTCCTCTGGGGCATCAAAAGACGAGAGGGGAGCCCTGCAGTGTGTGGACTGCTGCTGGCAATCTGCCGGCCTCATCTTTTTACATTCAGGTTGTGATCATCCAACACTTTCCTCCATCCAAAAAATGACTCCAGAGGTCATTTGTACCAGCAGCTTATTACTATGACCTATAGTTATGTTTGACCTCTACTGCTTGTGTAAATAACAACAATGTGGTGTGTTGGAAAGTGAGGTGACAAGTCCGCACTTGGAGTGTTTGGGACAGAGTTATTATAGTTTTCTATCTGTCATTAGTTTTAATTTCATTTTAGTTCATTTTGTAACTACACAATATAGTTCTGGTGAGTTTTCATTTTTTTTATGAAGTCTTGTTCTTGTTTTTTTTAATTTTTAATTTTAGCTAATTAAAATGTTTTTTTCACACCTAGTTTTAGTTGTTAGTTTAGTTTTAGTTAACTATAATACCTTTGGTTTAGGTCTCCCCTACACAGGATTTTCAGCCTGGAGACTGGAGTTTGATTCCCATGTGAAGCGAGTCCAGTGTGTTGTTTCTGCATAGTAATTATTACCATGTTACCATGACAACAAAGGTCCTCCGCCTTACCCTAACCCTTAACCAAATGTTTTTGGGGCCTAAACTTAACCAAACTACGACCATTTTAATGCGTTCACACCACGGCTTGTGGCGTAACTCCTGCTGCCGGTAGGGGGCGCTAATTTAGGATCGTATTAGAGGCTCCGAACAAACGACCAGTGTGATCGTTTGGGTCGTGGTGAACATCATGAAGCTTTTTGTTTTGCAGTCACATCAGTGCAGACTACTCGATTCTCACCACTTTCCCCACACAAAAGTAGAAGCAGCTTCAGTTATGATGTATTTGAAAAAATGGATGGAGAGATCGCTGATAATCCACCGATTCACAGAAAACAATGTATAAGAGTGCACTTAAATGAATGTAAAAGTAAACACACCCTTAAAATTATTGTAATATGAAAAATGCCTTTCAAAATGCCCCTTTATGTGAAATTTTCACATAATAGCACAAGATATCAAACTGCATGACATGCTTATTCCATTTTTTTTTATCAGCTGACTCTAATAATCCGTACCTCAGTCAGCCCTCACTTGTATATAGTGCACCTTTAACACCAAATAGCAAAAAAGACACCTAATTTCTCTCATTTTTACATCAAAATCCTCACTCTTATTCAGTAGGAAACTGCATATTTTAAGTCACAAGTTCATGGTGTATCAATTTCAATTAAAAGCTGCTTTAGAAATCGCATCGTCTATGTTTGGCCAGTTTTCCATGGGAGTTTGAAGATAAACAAGTAAACAAACAGCTCAATGGACTTAGAAAAAGCAAGACACATCACCAACAGCTTTTATTTTAAGGATGATTTTTACTTCAGTTGTCTGTTTATAGCATTGAAAAAAAAAACATTTGATTATATGTGCGTTTCTAATTCCACCCTTAATCCTAGTGAAGAACGCCCTCGGGTATTATTGCTTTGTTCAAAACCTAGATTAAAAATGCATGGTTGTCAAAACATTTATATTTCCTCAAACACTGACTTTGGGAAGATGGGTAGCAGTGTTTTATTATTTATTTATTTTTTTCCCCCCTGGAGGCTGTGGTGTTCATTTTCCCTCTGAGGATACAAATCTTTCTTAGTGCCCTCATCTCGCTGCAAAATTCATCTGCGGGGTCAGGCGGAGGTCGCTGACACAGAATCACACTTCCACGTTCCCTCTGGAAAATACTCGGCGAGTAAAATATGTAGGCAGGTCTGATGATTGGCTGGATAAAAAGCTTAATGTTAGCAGTCTATTAGATCGTGTGTGTAATTGGAGTGTGAGGCTGCTAATGGCCTCGTATCCGCATGAGCCGCGGTCGCTGCAGCCAGCCGCTTCGTCATGTAATGAGCCAGAAAATTATTTGTTTTTTTAACTCCATCTGAATGCATTTTACACCATTTTGTGCACTATATTTCACATTTTATGTCTATTTTCATATTTTATGACACGTATCATTCTCTTAAACATATTTATATATAGCAAATGTATACTCATTTATAATTATGTACAGTATTACATATTGTGAATGTATTTAGCTACTTCAACAGTAATTATTTCTACATTTTCATAATGGTTGCATCAGTTTATACCATAAACAAATTTATATTCCGTGGCACTTTCATTACCCTATGTTTATGCAGACTTATATGATTATACATACACCTATATCTATTTATATTCACCTGTACTTCAGATGTTCCATGTTTAAGCGGTAAAGTTTGTTAGCAACATCCATCAGTGAATGTAAAAATGCTCTGAAATCCATTTCTTTCCCATTCTTTGCTTTCTGCAGTCGACTTAATGTGCTGACACCCTGAGCAACATGACTAAATAGCCTCACTGTTGTTTGTATCCTACTTTTATTTCATTTTTCCTACTGCTTTTATTGCCTATTGTTATATTCTACCTCAGTGCATACATTTGATTTCTGTTTCCCTGCTGAATCCTGTTGCATTTGCCGCTGCAACGGTCTAATTTCCATATACGGTTGAATAACGGCTTATTTATTTATTTATTTGATTGACTTTTTTGTAGTTTCTTTCCTTGTTTTATTCCACTTTAATTCAGACTCCAAGCCATAGGCCTTCCAGTGACCTTGTGCTGCAAAAGAGTTGAGAGCATCTTGTGAGATTTCAATCAGCAGGCGAGTGGAAAGTTATGGTGTGCGGTGCAAGATTAGCACCAAATTATGAAATGAAGCAGTGTGCATGTATAATGAGGCCGGGCTGTGCTGAGAGGCTGTTGCTGAAGCGTTTCCAGCCTGATGACTCATCAGGGCATGTTTCGCTTTAATTAAACTTAGTTAAGTTTAAGATTTAGTTTAAAGAGAGAGCGGTGATGAAAACTGCCGCCATAAAGCTCAAGCATAAAGAAGAGAAACACGACGACCAAAAGTAGTCGGATGGAAATGAGTGCACAAAACAATACGCACTGCAGCGCTGTGAGGGAAAAGCTGTAACGCTGGTTTTCATCCTTTGCTCCCTCACAGCTGCAGCAATGGAAACGAAATTTTGCATCTGAATTAAAGGTAAGTGATGTTTTATTTACCCCACAGCACAATGTGACCATGTTAAATCTGCAGGGGCTGGAAAAGGCTTTTGATCAATTCCAATCACTAAACAGTTACTGATTTCTGGCTTTCACACACACTTTCAGGCCCATACATTGTGATGGAGAAAAACCCCAAGAGACTTCATTACATCATTTATTATTTATGTATTATTTTCTTTTATTACATCATTTATTATTCATGTACTATTTGCTTCTATTACCTAGATTTTATGTCTGAAATGTTTTGTTACAGTGATGACAATGGGGCTGAAATTCTGAAATAGACATGCTATAATAATTTGTACCAACAAGAGGGAAGCTGCTGCCTTCCATCTCCTCTCAAAGCGTCCTTCAGACACACACACACACACACACACACACACACACACAAACAAATGAGGGGGCTGGGACGAGTAATGGAACAGTGGACCGAACGCTGTGATATATGTTTGAAATTTGACATGCATGAGGCCACTGGAGGCTGCTGCACGTCAAAAAGAAGCATGGCGATGTAATTGCATTAAGCGGCGATGTCTTTAAATAGCAATATCCTGCCAGACAAAACGCAAAATAATGTGATTTGGCCTTATTAGTGTCTAGTGTGCATTTGGTCTTCAGGTCCAAACCGTCCGCAGGCCTCAGTGTGCGTGACAAGATCAGGAGACATTTTGTGCTTCTTGTCGGACTCGCAGAGAGTAAAGTTGGAATCGATGCAAAAGTTCAAACAGAAGTCTTTTTTTTTGTCGCTATTTTTGCAATCCCGTCTCAGCTGGCACTGTCCAAGATGGCAAGACGACAGTGAATTATAGTCTGTTGGATTATTTTTGAACCACTGAACCATTGCAACTGCAGTATGCAGGCGGTATGTCTCCCAAAAACACAACACGGGTTGCAACGTGAATTATGGAAACTAGAATTCTGTTACTGGCACTGAACAACAATCCTGTCAACTTCCCACACGTACATACAATATTTTGGTCATTTTATGCCACAGGGCAACAGAAATCGTATGTATTTCCCCTTTAAAAGTGATGCTTCAGGTGCCCAGGCTCCCCGTGTAGAGCCATCCAGTTTGAGTCTGGTCCAGGCCTTTGCTTCCTGTCTCTCTTCCTGTCTCTGTCCTCTGTGCCTGTCTAGGAAAGCAGAAATGCCCCAAAAATAATGTAAAAATTTCAGCTACTCCAATTCACCTGGGTAGTAGTTTTACTGGGTTTGTTGTTAACAGCATTGCTCCTCAAGAATGTCATCATCATCTGTATTTTGGATTTTTCTTTTCTCCATTCTGGCAGTCGTGTTGTTCTACAAAAGTAGCTGTCCTGAAGGAGAGTACTGTTTGTTGCTGCTGCTCGGCCATACGACCAGAAATACATGAAGTTCTCTCGTATTGAATTATTCATCCATGTTTTTATTTTTTTTATTTTTATGTAAACATGTTCATGCTCCATCTGTTTACACCATGTTCACCCAGCAAAATCACCACTGCTAATTTAACCCAGTGTTAAAAATCAGCTCAACACCAGTTTCTGTCAATCCACACCCATCAGAGTTCATTAAACATTTAAAGATAGAATTAAATAGTTGGATTGAATATCACTGGAAATTTGCACTGGAAATCCTGCATCTCACAGAGCTGCGAGTTGCTGATTTCTTCTAAACAGATTGAAACAGATTGTCCTTGAAGGAAAAAATGGTCAGGAAAACACTCAACACTTTTATACATCTTATAGGAATATGATATGCTAGATTTTCTTATTTTGAGAATTTCCCAGTTTGGGATCAATAAAGTAAATCTATCTATCTATCTATTTTCAGACAAAAAAATAAGAAAATCTAGCATATCTTAACAGAAGACAAAATGAACTTAATCAACTTTATAGGAATATAGTCAAATATAAAGGAAAATCCCCCCCAAAAAACATTTACAAACAGCTGTTGATAGTGTACTTTGCTTTTCTGGGTCTATTTAGTTGTTTGGTGTATTTTGATTTTTCCTGTCAGTCTTTTACAATCAAAGAGCAATGGCTTCTGTAGAGCTGCCATTTTTGCTGAATGCAACAAGTTCACGCACCTTCTCTATCAAAGGGCATTGTGGGAAATGTAGGAAATCACTGACTGCAGTAGACGCAGATGAGGCAGTAAGTTACAACTCTTCATCACAAAATAGCACATGGATATAGTGAACAACACAGACAGCTGAGGTCTGTTGACACAAAATATTGTCTGTTCTCAGATATAATGTCAGTATCAGCCGTCAACATACATTCCCTACTTAGGCGGCTTCCTTTGTGTCCCCTATAGGACAGTTACCACGCTTGTGTTTGCTGTGTTTTGCCTGTTTCCTCGTCCTCTGCTCTCCCATGCGCAGACAGTGGCTGTGCTGTGTAACGGCGCTGATTGGCCCATTAGTCACAGAGAGGACTCCAGTTTATCATCTCCAAACAAGCCATCGCTCCTGGTTTGGCGAGAGATCCATCACTCCCTTTAGGTGCTTTATTTGTAGATAAATTGTATGCAGGAGAAGAAACAAGATTAATTGTTGCACCGTTGCATTCTCATTGTCGTAACAGACGAGGAGAGAGAGAAAGAGAGGAAACACTGTAAACAGCTTGTAAAACACATGAAAACACGAAAGAGGCTGATTAGATGAATCTTGGTGGAATCCTGGACCAACGTGCTGATTTCAGCTGATAAATCCACTTAAAACCACGAAGGGAAGGAATCAGCTTACACAAAGAAACTGATGATATGAGACAAATGGGACACAGATTGTGCAGAGCAAAATGAAGTTCTGGACTGATGCTCACATTCAGCCATGGCTCCATGTGTTGTTAACGGGTATGAACACCACAGATGAGAGAGAGACACGTCCATTATTCTTAGATAAATTTACAGGAGGTAGAATCTAATTTGTTTCTGTTTTTTACTTGCTCTATATCATCATTTGGACGATGTACCAATCTATCATTCTACCAATGTGGAGTTTGACACAGGTGTTGGGAATTTATATCCATTTAGGCCATATTGACTCACTAATCAGCTTAAAGGTTAGACTCTAAACATTAAAGAGGCTTTGTGCGATCTGTAGGAGTTCTTCCAGCTGCAAACATGGTGAGACCCAACAAGGTTCCTTGAGGAACTCCTTCGTTACGGATCATGGCCTGCCAGAACTTCCAGCAACCTCTGAGGAGAGAAGGCCTGAATAAGATTTACTCCCATCACTATAACTGAGATTTGAGCGCTTGTAATATTTGAGTATTTTTCACTTGGAAGTAAGTTCACCTAAGTTCACTTCACACAAGTTCAAGCTAGCCAAGGCTTCTCATAAATACCATCATAAATGGCTCATACTTTGTTAATGCACCTTGTTGAATCGTTTTTATTCACAGAACCCACTCAGTCATCTCAGTCATCTTTGCATTGCTTGGAAAAAATGTTGAATGAGCTACTTTTTACACCAGGGATTTTAATTCAACTGAAGTAAATAGTACTGTTACTGCGGTATATTTTGGGACTGTGTGTGTGTGTGTGTGTTTAGGCGCTAATCATTTACTTTTAGATGTTAGTGGTACCAAAAATGAACTCCTAGTTGCTGGGTGTACTACTGAATTGCATGTCCAAGGTCAATTTTAACTCAAATCAGGACAAGTCAGTGGATGAAATACAAAGGTAAAGGCGACAGACGAATGCTATTGTCCACACTTTTCTCTTTCCTTCCCTTCATCTCTTCCCTGTATCCTCATCTCTCTCCCCTGTCTCTTTCCCTTTGTCTCTTTTCCTTTATAACTCGCTCTTCTGCTTACAGTTGGGTGAATATGTGTGTATACGTGTGAGTGTGTGTGTGCGCTCATCCTTCTTGTCTTTATCCTGAGTATTTGGCTCAGCCAGCAGAGCGTTGCCACTGTCAGCAGTTCACTGCCTTCCCATAAAGAAAGTCATGACTTCTGCACTTCTAGTTAAAGAAGTAATCTGTGTCCTCACTGCTTATTCCCCGAGGTGACAGCACAGTGAATGAACGTGCATTTGAAACCTTAATGTCTATTGTTGTCCTCGGTAAACTCTGCCTCTCAGCCCAGTCAACCTGCCTGCTATACAGATATGCTTTTTGCACGGTCTTGCAACCTTTATTTACAGGGTTTGCTGAGCACACATGCTGCTTTCTGCAGTTTTCCAAGTGAGGACATTTGTCAGACATTTTTTTGTTGTTGTTGTTTTAACCTTTATTTTTTATATGAAGCACACTGGGGACTTTGCTGTTTTTCAGCCGTGCCCGTCACATTTGTTCAGTGACACACATTCAATCCAGAGATCTGCCCAGTACAACCACAGCCTTTACTGCTGACCACTGTCCGTCTCCACTGGAGCAAAATGGAGCAAAATGGGGCTTGGCAGCTGCATTGCAATCCTACTATAACACAAAACTATGATCTAAATCTACAAGAAAAGCGAGAGCAAGCTGAAAAGGCTTTGTTGTAGTGTGTATTTAGATCGATTCAGTAACGCTCAGTAAATAAAAGTAAACACAAGAGAAGAGAAATTTATACTTTGTATAATAGTCATTCTTCTGCCTGTTCACATTGGACTAACTTAATGAAATAATACTGAAACTGAAATATCCCCCATTTTTCTCAGTGGTCCAGGTTGAGAACTGTGGGTTTAGATTATGTCAGGTGTTTTTAGTCAAAGGATTATGGAAAATAATGTAATGTGTGTATGTTTCTTGTCGATTTTGTAGCCTAGGGAGAGATTTAAACAAACATAGCCAGAGACAGATATGATCATTCATGGTCCTGAAAGATGGAAGCAAAGAGAATGTGTGATTTACCAAGACCATGTAAGTTTATCTTTTGATATTTTATTTGGTTTTAAGGGTTTTGCACGTTGACAGAGCGACATGTTGCAGGCTTAGAGACACAATCAGCCATTTACAGCCTCTGTTGCCCGAGACGTGAGGCCCTCCAGGGTGAGCTATTATCACAGGAGTTGTCGAGAAGAATGGACAGCGATTTTAATTCACACCTCCTGGATTTTCCCAGTTGGTTCAAGGATTTGATCCGGTGATCTTCCCGTCACAATCGCTGTGGGTGGTGGGATAATTCAGTGTTCGGAAAATAGTCCCCCAGGGGAAAACACAGAGAATGGTGTGGTTTATGAATGGTGATGACTTTTGGGACAGAAGCAGAACATTATATAAGGTGGGTGTTTCAACCATTGAAGGATTTTGATTATATGTTGTGAAAATGTTAGTACACCAGTAAGACTTGCAAAATGGTTTGCTGCAATGTAAAATGAGGGGGAATTACAGTAAATGGGTCAAACAATGGGTCATTGGCTGGACAGAAAACCATAAAGCCATTCTTCTCAGTTTCACATTTTGACCAGATAAGTGGCTATTAGAGCAGGATTTTGCAGCATCTGTTATGCTATATTATGATTTATACAGTAGGATTGAGCCAGGCAATCTAGGATTTGCTTGTGCTGATAAATCTATTGACTGGAAAAAAAATACTGCTGCTTTACATACACTACCAGTCAAAAGTTTGGACACACCTTTTCATTTAATGTTTTTTCTTTATTTTCATGACTATTTACATTGTAGATTCTCACTGAAGGCATCAAAACTATGAATGAACACATATGGAATCATGTAGTAAAAAAAAGTGTGAAATAAGTCAAAACATGTTTTATATTTTAGATTCTTCAAAATAGCCACCCTTTGCTTTGATTACTGCTTTGCACACTCTTGGCCTTATCTTGATGAGCTTCATGAGGTAGTCACCTGAAATGGTTTCCAACAGTCTTGAAGAGAGATGCTGAGCAGTTGTTGGCCCTTTTGCCTTCACTCTGTGGTCCATCTCATCCCAAACCATCTCGATTGGGTTTAGGTCAGGTGACTGTGGAGGCCAGGTCAGCTGCCGCAGCACTCCATCACTCTCCTTCTTGGCCAAATAGCCCTTACACAGCCTGGAGGTGTGGGGTCATTGTCTTGTTGAAAAATAAATGATGGTCCAACTAAGCACAAACCGGATGGGATTGGATGTCGCTGCAGGATGCTGCATGGTAGCCATGCTGGTTCAGAGTGCCTTCAATTTTGAATAAATCCCCAACAGTGTCACAAGCAAAGCACCCCCACACCATCACACCTCCTCCTTCATGCTTCACAGTGGGAACCAGGCATGTTGCTTTTCCTTAGTAGAGGTTTCTTAGCAGCTATTTGACCATAAAGGCCTGATTCGCGCTGTCTCCTCTGCACAGTTGATGTAGAGATGTGTCTGCCACTAGAACTCTGTGTGGCATTCATCTGGGCTCTAATCTGAGGTGCTGTTAACTTGCGATTTCTGAGGCTGGTGACTCGGATTAACTTATTCTCAGCAGCAGAGGTGATTCTTGGTCTTCCTTTCCTGGGGCGGTCCTCATGTGAGCCAGTTTCGCCATAGCACTTGACGGTTTTTTCGACTGCACTTGGGGACACATTCATAGTTTTTGCAATTTTCCGGACTAAAATATAAAACATACTTAGAGTTATTTAACTATTTTTTCTTTGCTACATGATTCCATATATCTTGCTGCATGTATTTGATGTTTTCAGTATGTATCTACAATGTAGAAAGTAGTAAAAATAAAGAAAAAACATTGAATGAGTAGGTGTGTCCAAACTTTTGACTGGTAGTGTATGCCAGTGGGTTCTTTGGTGCTGCAGACAGTACAAAGCTTCTCTTGTACTGCACCACAACACCGTCCATCAATACCCTCTCCAACATTATCACTTATTATTGATGTGTTTTTCTGAAGAATCTATCTGTACTGACCGAGGAACCTCCTGCAGGCATCAAGATTCAAACCCTAGTTTTGAATTGTTGCAGGTGATTTAGATTTACCACAGCTCTCATTTCAAAAATCAATCTCTATGATTATGACTCTGTGAAAATGAGGAGTCGAACTTAGTTGGAGCAAATAAAACTGCATCTCAGCTTTATGCTGCGTATCTTAAGTCATGAATGAGGTGATCAGTTATCGTGGCAGTTACTAAATTAGATATCAAGAAAATGATGAGATGTACTTACCAGTATTGTTTCGTTAATTTGAACACTTGTGCTGCAGACTCGCTCAGAAATATGCTAATGGAAATAATAATAAGAACAATGGCTTTAATTTACTCACTTCAAAGCTGCGAGACAATCAAAAGGCAGAAGTTTGAAGCTCTTTAATATCTCTGGTGACAACGGAAAAAATGTTTGTCTTTTGTACGTTTAAATGAAATTAAAGGCAAGTAGACTTAGTTTGACTCACAACAGCTCCTGATTGCAGATGGGGTTTTAGCTTGGCAAACATTTCTCACAGGCAGAGCTGCTTTGGAGGCAAAAAAACAATCTCATTGGTCGAGTTAAACTTCAGTGTGCAAAGCCGAGGACAACAGTGATGTTTCCTTAGTTCATAGGTCGTGCGCCCTGCTTCAAAGGGAAATGGGATTTTTGAATTTGATGCAATAACCCAACATGGTTTAGAGGAGGAAGTTGATTACAAGCCTTTTTTTGAAGTAAAAATCCCAGGCATTTTCTTTTTTGTAGCAACATTATATGTATTATGTGATCTGTAAGATTTGGGTCCCCTGTTGGTGATATTTCCAGCGAAGGCATTTTCAAATTCATGTTGGCTGTCACCTTCTCTATGAACATTAAGACACACCTCCTGCTCAGGACATACAGTAGAGGGTCAGCCATGTCAAAATAAAAGCTTGTTAGCAATTATAGGCGTCTCTCTCCTATTCTACACTTTTTTCACCGCTGTGTTTGTGGCTAATGCTGCATTCACACCATATTGTTATACCTGGTAATATGAGTTTCTTCTCACATCCTCTCCCTATATCTCCACATGATTTGAAGTATTGATGATCTCAATACTTTTCCCACACATTTATTCAGCTACTTCATACAAAAGGCAGGTGTAACATAACAACTCCATATTCAAACCACCATGTCAGCCCAGTGATTTGAAGAAACACATGAACGCTCTCAAGCTGTCAAGGTGGGTCGATAAGTCGGACATCTCATCTCTCCTGCATGTTGTCAATGAACCACAAGTAATGAGAGTAATGTGAGGTAACCGTTGCCAATTTACTGTGAATTTTCAGACTCTTCTGCTGACTCATTTCTCAAAAGCAACTAGTGATAAATGTTTGGAAAACGCTCAAGCGCAATGAAAAAAGTGGCACATGCGGTAGAAAAATGAGAAACACTTTAATTTCACTAACATTATTGAAGTTAGCACAATGAGACTACGTATAAAGACGACTGTTTTGCTTAGTTTTCACTCCTCAGCGCTGTATGATGTTGTACCAGGTCATATCTGACAACAACATCTCCTCAGATAGACTCTGTGGACAAAATATTAAATTAATATTAAATTGGTTCCCGGGTTCAATGTGCATCTATTTTGGGATTGGTGGCATGAAAATGTTTGGGAGCCCCTGTTATAGACCAGTGCTCCGTCACTCCTCCTCCACTAGATGTGTGTTGTGTCCTAAAACAGAAATAAACCAGTTTTCGCAGACCTGTCAGGAGGAAGGAATGACGGGGAATCAAAGATTCTCATCAAACCCAAACTCAGAAATCAATTAAATTGCCTCCGGTCATTGCAATGCACCAATTATCCAGAAGGGCGGAAGTGCCCTTTAACAGATCCAGAGACTAATTCATTTTGACTGTGGCAAATGGACGGGTGGGTCTGATTATCTCCCTGCACGGAACCACCCCGCCCGCACTCACACACACACACACACATTCACACACACACACAAAAAAAACATTCAGACACAGAAATGCAAAAACACACACAAACACTCACACACAAATGCATGCAAAAAATGTACATGCCCGCACACATACATGTACAAATGCTTTTACGTTTGTATATTCACAGTGACGCACACACACACAAGCAAAACCACGCTAATGAAAATATCCACACATGCACGTGTAGAATCACATACACACACACACACAAAGCCACAGGCTGACGTTCATGCATGCACTCCAATATACATACATGTGAACACACACACACACGCTCACACACACACGCACGCCCTGTCTGAAAGCATTACTATGTGAACGGACTGATCAGCATGCCCGAGCACATCTCTGACCGCTCCATCTTAATGGAATAGACAGGAATCACCTTGGGAGAATCTGCTACTCACTGAATGAAAGTATTGATCAGAGTTAAGACACAAAACCTGATTTGTGCTGCACAGCTCATTTTCTGGCACCGTCTTGCCTTTCACACGGAGAAATAACTGAGCACATTAAGACGGTAAATTGAAAAGTTCCCATGCAGTGTGATTTGTTAAAGTGCCAGCTAAACTTCTAAATGCTTGTTTTTATTTATTTTATTTATTCTGCTTCCATCTTTATTGATAAATGCTAGTAAGTGTCTCTGCGCCGCATTTCCCAGGGATCGCCTGTCAGTCAAACAAAGTGGGTGGGACTGTCAGTTCTTTCTCCTTGGATTTTCTCTCGTTGGAGCTTGAGCCTGTAGGTGGCGCTCTTTTCTTTGTGTGATCAGTCACGATGGCCGTCACTGCTCATGTTAACTACCCAGTTCTTCCTAAAGAGCAAATGGATGCGTTTTTTTTTTTTTTTTCAGAGAGGATGTTGCAGAAAGGATGCTCACAGGACAATGAAGGGTGTGGGTTCTTACTAGAGGGCATTTAACATTTGAATAGATTTATGTAACTTTTTTTTTTTTTTTTTTTTTTTTTTACCAAATGGGTACAATTAACTGTGTTTTACAACACAGTTAGATAGAAAACCAGCAGTCCTTTAGGTGCCAAAAACCACTGAGCCATATCACGCTTTGTTGGAAGATTATTTTTCACAGCAACAAATATGAAACAAAGAGAGAAGTCAGCGGGTAGCCATCTGTGTTATTATATCAGGATTGAACAACAGCACCTCCTTCTTTTCCAGAATTCCCAAAGTTTTCAACAATGAAATTCACTTTCCAGAGTCTGTAAATGAGGGGAAAACATCCATTCGTTTAGCTGCAGCACAGCACTGAAAAATAAAAGTCTGTATGGCAAAAGCAGTGGTGACTTAGCTCTGTGCAAATGAGACCATTAAAAGTGAAATCAGACAGAGCTCACTGCTTATGCAATAAGGCGAGCACATGAAGGAGACCCCGTATGGAAACGCATATTATTTATTATCTCGTGATATATGCTCTGCTATCAAATCCATGAATATTGGCTGAGCTCTTCAGCGTGTCGGCAAGAATAAACAACAGCTCGGATCAACAGAGACGGATGGGACGACAAGCTCAAGGAGAGGCAGTTCAATTCAAGGTGCTTGACTGAACAAATTTGCATGTCAGCTTCAAAAGGATCCCACAGCACAAACACACACACGCAAACATGTACGAGCACGTACACACACACACACACACTCCGTAATCCACAAGCATATTCACATGTACAATTACTGATGTAGTCACACTGAAAGCATCCCATTCTCACAGATTTATGTTGGGTTATATCTCACGGGTGGTTAAAGGTTTACTTCACTTTTTTGAAAGAATGGCCTGTTATTAAACTCACCCATGATGTTATGGGATTAAAGACACCAAAACCATTAATGAGTCTTTGCTGGATTGGTTGCACCATGCTAACACACCGGAAGTGAAAGTGGTGGGATATTAGAGGCTGTGGTTGTATCCTATTTCAAGGCTGCCTCCTTTGAAAGTCCCGTTTCTAGACCCCATACTCGTGTTACAAGGATGCAGCAATCCTCTAAATGCAGCATCTAAATGCAGCCCAGATCTGCTGCATCCAGTTTGCAGAATTTGGGGGATACACCAGTGTCTCCTTTGCTGTCACTCATATCACATATCTCAATCTCATCCCATATTTTCACCAGCCAGCTAGGTTAGTAACAAGTGTAAGTAAGAGTAAAGCGGTAATTTAAAAAGCCTTTTGCTGCTCACCTGAAATAGTTCTGCAGTTAACCTAACTATATGTCTTTTTTAAATTTAGGATATAAAAAACAGTTAAGGGGTGCCTCGGTAGCTCATGGGATAAGAGCACATACCATGTGTTAAGGCTGAGTCCTGATCACAGCGTCCTGGGTTCAAATCTGACCTCAGGCCCCCTGCTGCATGTCATCCCCTCTCTCTGTCTTGCCTTTGATGTCTCTCTCTACTGTGACTGTCAAATAAAGCAGAAATGCCCCCCAAAAATACCTTTAAAACAAACAAATAAATAAAAAACAGCTGATTCCTCTTATTTTGGGATAACACTAGTAGCCTACTATCACTCAACATAATGTTAAGTTTTTAATGCCGAGTCAAAAATATACCAGAGACATGATGGATGATTTTTGTGTCCATGTTTTCATCATTTAAGAGAAATGTGGGCCAACAAGCCAGTTTCCCAAAAAGGTGCGTTATCTTAGATATATGAGAAGGCAGCCCATGTTATTTGCCAGCACATATTTCAATCCTTTTTTTTCCTCACGCTGTCCTGATATATTCAAGCTGTGATAACATTTTAGGGTAGCATCCAACTTGTTGCCTGAAAATATGATACAAAAGAGAGTCATGATATCATTCCCTTTCATGTCTGTTTTGTTTTGTAATGAATAAACAGCAAATGCTGTACAGTGAAAAACACAGGCTTGTTATCAAAGACCTGCATTTCCCAGGCAGAGACACCAGCTGCCTTCTGCTTCTCTTGGACAGCCCAGCTCTGCTGCTGGTTTCAAACAAATTAAAGGGAATTAAAGGGGAGACTGCAGGGGTGCTGGGAACATCCCTGCTAGGCCAACAGGAAGTTGTGGGGCGACACTCCCTGCCGCCTGCTGGTCTGAGGGTCCAGGGTGAGGCAGCGACCAGCTGCTGCCGAGCCAGGCTGAGGGCTTGGTCTCTGGGCATGGACACAGATCCCACTGGGCCCGCCTGCCGCCGTGCAGGAGCATGAAACACCCAGCTAGTGGCTCCCAGTCTCACCTGATTCATGTTTTAGGGTTTGATCACCATTAGTTTTAGGAGTGCCTCTGAGCCAGGAAATCATTAATCCTTTCCTAATTCCTTTCATACCTCGTCCCATCTATTTCTTCTCCAGAGGAAAATGAAGGCACTGCACCCATATCTTTAAAATGTCTTTATTTTTCTGTGTAGTTTGTCAAACCTGTGTTTGTTTAATTCCACCAGTAGCAGCACACTTGGCTCAACTTAATAAGGTAATAATTAGGTATTGATTGAGCTGGCTGAGATGCATCAACGCTGTGATCAAGAATCAGGGTTACTCCACCACACAATGATTAATAAACCCTGCTGAAGAAATTACATTGTCGTTTATATTATTTGTATGGAGGCACAGGCTTCAGTTTGCATTACACTGGTTACAATGAGATTGTGCACCTGTGGTATTTTGACCAGTTGTCATTTTGGGTACATACATATGTTCTGAATGAGCACAATGGTTGCAATTACAATAGCTTTTAATCAGTAGTTCATAAAAGAATGACATAAGTTAAATTTTACACAGATAATCTGAAGCTTAACCCCCCATCCCACCCAGAAATCCTCTGTTTTACAAATATCCTCTGCATGACTGGCCTAAAGTGCTGTAATTACCATCCCTGTACCAGAATAATGATAGCCCCTGTCTTTAAATTTGAGCATTTGGTCAAAAGTACTGTCACTCACTATTTATTTTTTTTTTTTAAGGATTAGCAGCTCTTTAAAACAGAATAACCTCCACACCAGTTAAATGGATAAAATGTGTGAAGAAAATAAAAGGTCATGTGTGGCTTTTTTGTAACTGCGATTGGAAACAACCTCAGCAATATCATGAAAACATCTGACATTTAATAAAAAAAAACTAATATTGGAACAATTTATCAGTTAGACAGTTTATTGTTTGGGTGTTTTTTGTGTGTGCGAGTGAGTGTGATGGGTTACTGTTCTTGTGTATCTAGCAGGTTGTACTTACAAAACTGCCCCATCTGCCCTCACCACCTGCATTTTATTATGAGATCCACACACACACATCCACACACTGCAGGCACACAGGCTCGCTTGGTTCAAGGTCCAGCGTAATTAAATGAAGCTGCGCCCTTTAAACTACACACCCTCGTTGAGAGGAAACGCACAGCGGCTCCGTCTCCCTGCTTCCACCTACACTAGAGGCCGAGGCTGCAGCTGTTACCTCCGTTACATCAAGGACGTACAAAAGCATACAAAGCAGGAAAATGTAACATGTTGTCACTGCTGCGATAGTAGCGTCACTCACACACACACACACACACACACACACACACACTCTA
>OMLB01019828.1:38119-52864 GCA_900302555.1 Myripristis jacobus
CAACAGCTGAGCAAAACCTGAAGAAAATAATTTTGTATTTAATTAGCTGTGAAAAGCAGATTTAGACAGATAAATTGGATTGTTAAGTAAGTCAGCACTGTCCATGTCTGATATGGAGCTTTATTACTCATCAGCTGATTTATAGGCTTTAGTTTTTCTTATCATGAACTCCGTTTTAAGTTTTGGTAGATTTTGGTAGTTTAGGTCTCCCAGGATGGTGTAAACACGGTTTTATAGGCTTTTACACCCTGGCAAGACTGAAATTCTGGGTTTCAGACTTTATTTTTGTAATTTTATTTATTTATTTCTGGCAGTACGGTGTCCAATTTTAAAAATATCGTCCGCTTCAGTCTAAGACATACCAGCATTGATTCTGATCTTCAAAAACCCATGTTCGTCTAAACCTTTTGCAAAAACACACGCAAAGAAGGCCTGCTCTCTAAATGTGATAAAACATGACAATCTTCCACCCTCAAGGACACATTACACACAGGTTAGAAAGAGACCAATTTTAATATCAAAACTTAATACATATTTTACAAAATATTATATTACAACACCGGGTTTCTTTTTTTTCTAACTGCATAAAAAAGAAAGGAGGGGACGGGGTCTATGTGAAGGGGAGAGTGAGGAAACCTGCATTATGACTGGAGAGCAGCACTGCCTAGTGGTGGAAAACAGTAAATGGTGATGTTGTCTATTTGCTGCACAACAAGGTCAAATCCTGATTACACCTGAAGCAGCTATCTGGAAAGAGGAATTACACGGAAATCAGCAATGAAAGTGAGCGTGTCACTTTCTGTAATTTGTGCTCGACTAACGCGCAGAATAGAGCAGATGCATCTTTGCTTAGCAACAGCGCTCTAGTGTCTGTGTTAGGACACAGATCCAACTTTTTTTTTTTTCTCTCCCCAGACAATGCGTCCTTTGTCTGGCTTTAACACTCAGGTATTCTCTCAGTGAAAAGACCAGCACTTGTTGATGCGGCGCCGACGCTCAGGAGTCATTGGGGAGGCCGAACAGTTTGACAGTGCCCGCCTCTCGGTTGTTGTCATATTTGCCCTCCTTGTCGTCGCAGGCGTACGCCAGCAGCGGCCTCTTGGGGTGCCAGGCCACCGTGAAGGTCGGGGAGTCGCACTGGACCTCCCACAGCTTCTCTCCTGCACACAAGCCAGAGGAGAAGGTGTAGAGGACCATTTACAATTGGCAACACGTGCAAACAACACTTGGGTGAGCTCTGCAGAAAACGCTGAAAACAAAAGACGATCAAAGGGAAAGATGGTGGTAGGAATTTGCTTGTTGCACTGCAAAATTACAGGCTAAACAGTTAATGTGTAGTGCACAGGTCACTGTTTCATACAGCTACTGGATGCCTACATTTCCTCCGGGATCAATTAAGTATCCATCTATCTATCTGTCCATCTCTCTTAGGCCAGACAGTGAATCCTTACCAGCTCCCTCCCTCTCTTTCCCAAACACACTGGCCACAGTATCACAACATTTGGCAGGTGACTGGTGCTCACATCTGACCCCGTTGCTGTGCTTTCCTCACCTGTTTCAACCTCTGCGATGTCTATGAAATGATCTTCGGATGCTGACGCCAACATCTTCCCGTCATGGCTGAAGCTCAGCGTCCTCACTGGCCAATCCAGCCTGGAAATGTCAGAACGATATGAAATCTTTATTATACATACAGGAGTTTCAGCCGAGCAGCAACTATGCTAACCCATTGTAATGTATGTTCACTACTTTAAAGACAAATTTGCAGGTTGTACACATGTAGTTAGCGTGGTGAGCATTTATCCAAGAGGAAAGCATCACTTCATGCACACAACTTACATTAAAATCAAACAAATCAAAGGCAAAAAGGCAAGAACAGCATTAAAACAAGGAGTTGGCCAAAGAAACAAAATATTTAATGTGATGCAGAGTGATCACTATGTCCCACCAATGTCGCAGAGACTGTTTTTTTTGCACAATAATTGACTTTACAGTATAAAAATGAAACCTTTGTGTGTTCAAACGGACCTGGAGAAGCAGCGGACACAGACCAGCTCCTCGACGTTCCACAGGCTGACCAGGGCGTCGGCACTTCCTGTGGCGAAGTACTTCCCCGTGGGGTCGAACTTGATGCAGATGCAGTTGGACGGGTGAGCGTTGATGGACTGAATGGGCTTCAGTTCGGGGTAACTGGAGGCACAAGACACAGAGGCAGCCGTTAAGAGGTGCTCAACACACAATCACAGGCTGCAGACTTTCAGATTAGACAGAGACCACCAGAGAAAACAGAGAACCGCAGACTGGATTCTAAAAAGGAAACCACAAAAGTCTCAGGCTGCATGTGCTGATCAGATTAACTAAACTCTGCTGTGTTTCCTGCTTCAGTTTGGTTCACTGCATTTGAACTCCGGTGGCACCGAACTAACTGAAAAACTCTCGGACTGCAGTGAAAACATAATCCAACCAGCTACAGGAGACCAGCCCCAAAATGCAGGGGAACATGCAAGCAGGAGGAGACGCAAAGTCATGGGGCAAACGAGTGCAGGCTCACCACATCAGCCCGACTCTCAGGTGGGACAGCTACACCTGCCTGCTGGCGGGACAGTACAGACTGTCATCATATTCTAAGACTGATGTGAGAGGCAGTCATCCAATGGCTGACTGATTCCCAGAACCACCCTAACTGCACTTCCACAAGCCCCAACATAAGTAGAAATTAAAGTTAATATAGATAATAGCAGATCCTCTCTTAAAACAACAGCTGTCAGTTCCTCATGCTCATGGAAAGCTCAGGATAAAAAAAAAAAGAAATCTGGACTGATTCAGCCACTTCTTCATGTGTTCATACCTGAAAATACCAGAGAAGAAGAGACAGACCTGTCTATCAGGTTTAGATAAAGTCACAGCAATTAGACCGGTCTGCAAACTCTCTTCAATAGACAAGCTATTTTTGTACCATGTGACGTTTGCTTGGCTTATAATTGGTCAGCATGAACATAAACAAAGCAAATACAAAAAAAGCAACTAAGTCCATTTTCCTCTGTGACTTTGACCAAAGAAAATGAACTGCAGGCACTTTCACACACTGTACAGTTAAATTTCAGCCAAATCTAACATGAAATAATATGAAGATTAAACTGCTTACAATTGATGAAGGGACTGATGGATGATAGATGAATAAATGAATGAAATAATGTGGCAATATATCAGTTATTATCTGAGTGAGTAGGCCAGAGGATATATGAATGACTGACTGAGTTGAGTGAATTAGTTGGAGGACGTATGAATGAGTTAATGAAACAGAGAGATTATGAATAAATCAATGTATGAATGGCCAATGTGTGAACGAATTACTGAATAAAGTAATGGATTGCTGAATGAATGAAGCAAAGGATCGATCAGTGATCTACAGAGCATCTAAACATCCCTCTCTCTGCTGCCGTTACCTCAGAATATTGATGCAGCCGTTGCCGTTGGTGAGGAAGAACATGTCGTTGTCGTTGTTCCAGGAGATTTCGTTCACTTCGAACTTGAACTGCTCCTCGGCCTTGGAGCGGTGCGTCTTGGCGTCGATGAAGGTCACCACGTCGTCCTTGTTGCCCACGGCGATGGTCTGGCCGTCCGGGCTCCAGCAGATGTTGATGTTCTCGCCTTGAAACGACAAAGAAATTACAATTTACTAATCCTCGCAGGTTCAGGCTTCTCAGATTGCACAGCTCTGGGTTTCTGACTGATTCAAAATAGTGTAAAACTAACAAATTACTCTCAAAACTGCTCCTGCACACTGTTTTTTGGGGGGTTTCTTTTCCTTTTTCCTACTCAGCACTCCATCATACTTGAATTAACTACTGCTTTTCAATGTCCCTCTTCTCATTTTTCACTGTTTTCTACCGTTAAATGATGAATTGTGAACGAAAAGCTGCCAGCCACATCAAGGGTGAAGGTGAGAGAGGTTGAGAGATCACGAAGAGAAACGAGAGAAAACTGCTTTTGTTGTTTCCCTTCCTTTTGTGCCTTTGTCTCAATTTCACATCAGGTGGGAAAATAAGACACTGCACTGTTTTTATAGCCCTAGCATTTCAATTTTAAATCAAAAGTGCCCACTGATTCTACCAGGACGTTTACAGATTATCCATTTAATAATGTCTGCGCCCAAAAGCAAAACAGCATCGCACACTGAAGACGAAACTAAGACACAGATTCAGTGCAACACGTTCCTTGCGTGGGCAGAGGGAAACAGAACAGTGGGAAGAAAGCGGGGGGTCCGGTTGTTTTTCTTAGCTTCACATGGTGTAACGTGAGACATTTCACTGTGAAACCTAGTGTCTGTTTGTCCGGCTGCTGAGCTGCTGTCTGTGGGCTGCTGGCCATGTTGAGTACCGCGGGAGTTTTCACACACCGTATCTGTTGTTTCTCTCCCATTAGGTCCATATCTGGCAAATTTAATCACGTCTCTATCTCCCTCCACTGCAACCGGCTCCACTCGGTTTGTGAAGCGCAAGACAAACATCAAAAGATTACTTTCTGTATACACTTCATTTATTAATTTAAGTACTCAATAATGTTTTTGTTTTTTTTTGTAAATTAACTTTTATTTAAATGCTGTAATGTATTCCTGCTTTACAATATCATATGAAGCTAGACGACCTGAGGAATCTGATAGTACCAAGCATGTCATGTTAGGTTGTCGGTAAGCGCTGCTCCAAAGATAGGCTAAATTTTGGTGAGGGGAAACTGGCATGGGTGTTTTCAGGGGTGTCCCTTGACCTCTGACCTCCAGATATCTGAATGAAAATGGGCTCTATGGGCAACCACGGCTCTCCTCTTTGCAGATATGCCCTCATTATGCCTATCAAATACAGTTTTGGTCAACACCCATGCATTTCCTTTCTTTTTTTTTTTTTTTGTTTGCATGCAGAACAAAAGTGTTCTTTTGGCCTGTTGTAAAATGGTGTATTTGTGCAGACTGGGGCCTAAACAGTCTTGATGCTGCATCAGTTGGCTTTGAATGGAAAGCTGAGACTCTTGTGGATTCAATGAGCCACATTTTATTCATGTGGGATGATGTTAGCCCCCCACAGGAGCCATTTCATTGGAATGAGACCAGTTTTGAAGCTTGACATCACTGTCAGCATCATTGTCTCAGCCCTACTAGTCACCACACAGTGACTTCCCACCTTTTGTGTTGACGGTGGCGATGCATTTGGTGGTGCGGACGTCCCAGATGCGTATGGTCTTGTCCCCGGACGCTGTGACAAACAGATCGGGGTTGGTCGGATGCCAACACAGCTGGTCCACGCTGTCGCCATGACCTCTGTAGTTGTTCTCCTTCACCTGGAGACGGAGACAGGCAGCAAGGAGACGTACAGTTGACCAAGAACCAAAATCAGAAATGAGCTTTATCGACCTCTGTTGCAGATGCTCAATTCCTCAAGCAAAGAACATACGTGTAAACATACATAAAATTACAGACAATGAATAATAATAATAGAAATTTGTAAAAAACTAAGTATGTGCATTATGAGAAATATGTGCATTAAAACTACTTTGTGCATTAGCCTAATCCTACCTGTAAAAATGTATGTGCATTATGTAGAAATATGTGCAGTAAAGAAATTTAAAAAATGAGAATATGAACAAAGTATACCTTTACCACACAGAGGCAAGAGATCAATAATATTTTATAAACACTACGTTCATTTTTAAAAGGAGAAATAGCTCCTTTTTACATAATTACCAATAATGATGTACACTGATGGGACTTTGCGGGGCTAAGTTTGGCCACCCTGCCAAAGAAACCTGGCGTATTTGTTTTAATACCGTCAAGCCAAACATGCATACCTTGTAAAATAAGATTGTATATCCTTTCTAACTCTTTAGAGGCCACTCTTCATATGTCGCACATAGAAATATTGAGTAATATTGTGTGTTAATGCCGAAGGCTCGGGCATTAAATCTGATTAATTATGCTGCTTGAGTTAATACAGACGCTAGCAAGCAGCTGAGTGTTTCATAAGATAATTTTGAACAGTAAACATGGCTTTAGCTCACAGAAATGACTTTGGTTTTCTGACCAGAGCCACGAAATCCCGACTTCACCCGTCCATTCATTGGCACAAGGCTAGCACTAGCATGCTAACCACGAAGAGGGGAAACAGACTCACCAGTCGGTCCTTTTCCAGGATAAAAACGCTGGCTGTTTTGTCGAAGGAGCCGGAGGCCAGTCTCCTGCCGTCACAGCTCCACGCCACCGAGTGGACTTTAGCCGTGTGTGCCGGGAACTCCCTGCTTTTGTTGTTATTTTTGAAGCTATCTTGCATCTCTTGGTAGTACTGCGACGCCATCTTGAAAGACACCAACTCTTTCGGGGTTGCCAAATTGGATGACGCCGGTTTGCTGTGAGGCATGTTTCCGATTAAGCTACCAGCATGCGTATTATACATGATTTTTAGTTATTAGTGAAGTTAATATTATAATATAATTAGCTGATATTCATTTAACGCCGATGGATATGAAATAAGACCGCAAACTAAGATGTGTAGCTAACCTGGCAACTCCTGCAGGCACTCGTAGGCATGCGCGTTTTCTACGGCAAGCTGCGAGGGAACTTTTAGGCTTTTGACTGGTTTTCTGTCAAAGTAGTGTTGACTAGACATCCTCATTTAAAAGCGCCGCCAAGTGCTTATGATGTGTCACATTTATGAGTTATAACTGTCATTTCCTGTAAATTTATGCTCAAGTGCTTTAAAAATAAATCATCCGATATCCCAGCTGCAAACCTTGTGTGTTATTTCCACTCCTAGTTTGTTTGTTTTTACAACAATCCTGTGTAAATGGATACGATAAAGATGATAATGATGTAGAAAGTTAAGAAACTTAAGGAAAACCGTCTATTGTGGGTCTATAGTTTCACAATTTTACAATTGCATGGACGCAGCAAATGCATGTTGCAACAAATAGACAAATAAAATGATAGGAAAAAAATAACTGAGTTAACTAGGAGCATCAGGCTCTGATTGACTGTTGCCATCTATTTCACTTTGTGCTCAAAATACACAGCAAAAGTTAAAACTCCCTCTTGAAACTCATTACTTGGCAAAATGACAATATAAGCACACTAAAGGTCATAACACTCTCAGCCTCAGATTATTCTTTCCAGCAGGTTTGAGAGGGTCAGGCTGCGAGCGGTGGTGAATAAATGCATCTGAATCTCACAGAAATTCATGAAATGACTTCTTTCCAACACATTACATGGCTGTGGCTGTTAAAATGACATGCTGGTCACCATGAAAACAACAAACTTTATGTTTTATCCAATAACTTCTGAAATCTAAGCTCAAAGTTATGCCAGGTGTAAACAGGGCCTATGCCAGTTTCATAAATAATAACAAAAAATACCTCTAATACATTATTCCCACTTTAAAATACACAAAAAATACACAGCATGCAGTTTGAATTGCAATTTTATTTCATCCAAGTGATGCTAAATGAACGTTCATAATTAAAAAAGTTAACACTCGGTTTATATCCCAAACACACACAATATTAATAGCCACCCGAACTCAGATAATTCCCTTTGTAATTAGCCACTGTCTAACAACTATGCACTCGATATAGGGACCAAAAACACAACCCAGGTACAGGCCGACTCAGGGGTCACCTCGAGGCCCTACAACAAGGCCGATATGCATAAATCTACAGGCCTCTGGTAGCATAAGCCACTAATGCCAGATTGCAGTAATCTTGCTTCCAGATCTACAAAAAGAAAGCAGAGGTTTGGGTTGTTTATGTGCAGTCTAACAGTGCAGTAACTCATTAACACCTGGTCCTTTGCATCGGAGTCAAACACACTCAATGGACAGAACGAAATGCAGATTAAATGTGATTCCTGTGTTTTAAGAAAGATTTACAAGGTGTGAAAGCATTATCTCGTTACAAATGTGCCTTATGTATTTGCATACTCTTCAAAATTATTCGGTTATTTATTTATTTATCTTTTTTTTTTATGTTGCATCATGTTTCAGGAAAGCTATATAGACAGCGGGCCCTACAAACAAAAGTCAAGGAATGCACGCTCAAGTGCGGATGAGCTGACGGAGCACAGAAACAATGAGGGTATCTCAGCAAAGGTGCATAGGGCTGGATTCGGTGCTGAGGGGTCGGCGTGTGGAGGAATGCGCGTGGAAGACAGCTAGGCGTCGCGCCGCTCTCCGGCGGAGGGGCGGTGACAATATCTCATGAGTTTCCATGTCATGAAATACAATTTAGGACAGTTCGGTTTGAGAGGCAGGTGTCTAGGAAGAGGTAGACAAAGTACACAAGCACCTAATTCCTGTTTTGTGTCCCCGTGCCACCATGTCAACAACCCCCAAATCCATCTGATCACATTTTGTCCCAAGGACCCTGAGAACATTTCTGTTAGATATTGGAACTGTACGACCATCCGCTGAAGCCTCTCTCTGATCATAACATTCGTATACAATCCTTGCAGTGAATGTGAAGTCATTCCTCTTCATTTCTCTGGGGGCCCCCTTATACATCCTCCCGAAGGTCCCCCTAGGGGTCCCTGGATCTCGCGTTGGGAACCGCTGCCCTATGCTGCTGCTGTTGCCTTATGACACACTGATAGTCGACACGCTGAAACCTGTGTGAGAGCTTCAGGTGCAGAAGCGCAAAAAAGTGCCTTTTACATGTGCAGTGCTGTATTCAGTTGGCTTGAAGATAACCCTGGCTGTAAACATTGTTCCTTCACGTTTCCTAACTTGTGTTCAAATACAGAAGTCAGTAGTTGCTCACTGTTTCCCGTACAGGCATCACAGAGGAAGATAATGAATGAGATAGTCTAAATACCTGGCTACTACAACTAGGGCTGCACAATCATGGCTAAAGTGGTAATTCCATTTATTTTGCTAGATATTAGCCTCAATTTTTTTTTTTTGCATCTTATATCACTACAGCAATGCTCTGAGTGGAAGGAAATCAAATTAAATGTGTCAGTATTGCTGAAAAGTGATTATGAATTGCAGGAACCGACAACTGCAATGTTCAGCTCTACACGATAAGATTGTGCAGCCCTAAGTACGACTGGGTGTAGAGAAGAAGAAGAGGAGGAGGAGGAGGAGGAGGAAGAAGAGGAAGAGTAGCAGAGGAAGTTGGAGAGTTGGATCCCAAACAGTACAGTGCATTCCTTCTGATGACACAAAGCTACATTGAACGGATCCTTTGTGCATCAAACAGAAGAACGACAACCTAAAGCTCTGCAGTCATTGTACAAGTCGAAGTGTCTGTAACTGAAGAAAAAAAACAAAAATCAAAAAACAAAAAAAAACAACTGAGGTTCTGTGCAAAAAAAGTGCAGCTTTCCTCATACAGTTCTGCCTTGCTGTCGTCCAGGATCCGCAGGCTGCGTTCACAAACCCTCTGAGAGCAGGAGGACGGATGCAGAGCGACAAAACGTTCAGGTTCCTTCACAGCAGCCACTGCAGAAAGTCCCACCTCTCCTGCGCTGTTCCTCAGGCCAGGGGGAGGAACAGAAATGGCCCTTTGATCCAATTTTTGTGGCCATTTTGGTCCCTTTTTTTAAAGAATAATTGTATTCAACTGTGAAATAATGCATTTGAATATTGGTTCTTTTATGTATTTATTTTTTGTTTGTGTGCATTTTTGACTGTGTCGGTTGTTTCCTGATCAAAAATGACTTAGTTTTTTGTCTCTGAATGCACTGGAAGGAAAGTGTGAACAGGGTGAAATACATAAAAAACATTCTCCTAATACTTACGGACATTTTCACCCAGAATTATAATTTCACAAGCGTTTTATGTCATTGCAAAGGCATTTTTTTTTCCTGAGCGGCATTCATTTTGGACCCTGGCTCGGCCCAGAAGAGGAACTGTTCAAAACACCTTGCAGGGTGTTATATGCAGGGTGTGTGTGTGTGAGGGGTGGGGGCTTCTACAATGGCTGGGAATTTTAGGCTGCGTTCACAGTCAGCATGTTCAGAGCGGTTTACCTGAAATCTGAAACGTTTTCTCCCTTAATTCAACTAGTTTGCCAAGCTGAGAGCAATTTCACCAATCCCACTAACTACAGGAAACCACCCTAAAACACAAGGGATCATGGCTAGAGGGCGATTTCTTTATGTGTTCAGAGGGGAAAAGATTTGACATTTTACCAAAACTCTGTCCAAACTACTTTTCAGACGTGTGACTTTCATCTACAAGCTCTGATTGGCTTGTAATTGGTCAGGTGTGACTGCAGCCTAAAACTTACAGTGAAAGTTGTAATGGATTACATGTTTTGCTCCTGTTATCAATCGTCAGGTTTCCTCCACGTCAAACGGAAACGAGCCCGGGATCCCTGGAGTCCGTCTTAGCACTCGGCGTCGGCGCTGCCGTTGATGGGGTTGGAGGCGAGCGTGGTGAGCGCGGCCTCACCGGGCCCGGCGTGGTCGACTCCGTTGGACTGCGCGCACTTCTCCCCCGCCTGTCTGTCATTCTCCACCCCACTGTGGAGCAGGGAAAATGAAACGACAGAGGATGCAATGTATTTTATTTAGTGCTTTTCAAGAGGCTAAATACCCTTTACTGACAACATTAAAAAAAAAAAAACATCTAACAGACATATGCAAGCTTCACAAAAAGATAGAACTGAATGAGTAAAGAAAAGGAGTGAGCAAGGAAATGATCTCTTGAGGATATTTTTATGAGCAGGTGAGTTTTGAGAGTGTTTTTGGAGGTGGGCAGTAAAGGAGAGTGTGACATGTTACTGCACGCAAACCTACTGACTGGAAAACACCTTCATATCTCCTATCTAAGCCTCAGTATAATAATAAAAATGGATTGTGAGCAGCTCTCTTAAAAAAAATCTTAAAGTGTTCAGTAATATGAGAACAGGCAAAAAGTCATAAAGTACAAAGCAAAACTGAATAAATAAATACAGTCAAGGCAGACAATAATTTTTAAACATAAAAAAACCCCTACAAAACATAGGTAGTGTTTTTTTTTCTTAATCTTATATCCTACTTATTTATCCAAATGGTGACCACTTTTACGAGAGATCTCACACTTATCCAATTTTAAAATCGACATCTATTAAAGATTATCACTGTCTGTCTGTCTCGTGTAAGTCTGCTTTATGGACTCGCCAACAATCTGTGCAATTTCCATGCAAGATGTAATTTTTATGTAATTTATATGTTATTTTTATTTTATTTTATTTTATTTTTTTTGGTGATGTACTGATGTCCTACCTGTCAATGCAGCCGTTGGCGACCGGCGACTCGGCTGCTCCTTTGTCGGACAGAGAGCTGCGGGACCTCCTGTCTTGCCGGGAGGCCACGCTGGGCTCCTTGCCGGTGTCAGAGCTCTTCCTCCTGGCCACGGGAGGCCCCGCCCCCCTCTCCGGGCTGACCCTGGGTCCTGCCGTGTCCGAGGGGACACACAGGGCGCCGGGACCCTCTGGATCCTTGCCCGAATCGGAGCTGGTGCGCCTCCCGTTCAGGCTGTCCGAGGAGGAGACGTGGCTCATCTGGCCTTCCCTCTCATCTGGAAAAGAAGAGGTTTAATTCAAAATGACATCATACTGCTTTCTTTCAATTATTTTTTGGTATTTTTATCTTTACTCAACAGTTCACAGTGGGGAGAAAAAGGACGAGAGGGTCGGGGGGAGTCGTACAGCAGATGTGCCAGGCCAGATTCAGACCCAGAATAAAAATGAAATTCTTACATAACTCTCCAAATGCCAAAAGGTTTTGATACCAAATCAAAGCATGAACTCTTCTGTGGTGTTCCTCAAGGTCTTGGCATCATAATATATTACACTGGAGGGATTTATGACCATGTTTATCAATACCCAAGTGGTGAAAACTGGTCAAATTTTGCGCCAAATCTGTGTAAGAACAGCACACACATCCATAATGTCAGCTAAAAATGACAAATGCATACTTGTCAAAGTAAAAGCAGGATTATTTGTGTACATGAGAAGAACAGGAGATAAAATATGGAGATAAATGTAAAAAAAAAAGAAAGAAAGAAAGAAGAATGCTGCCTAACTGAGTGCAGTGTGACAAAATGATAAAGCACAATGTCTTCTAGGATATTATTGAGGATTTTATAGCGTTCACCGAGCGAAAATATACAAAGTCACCTAACAGAGGAGGTGCCAAACCCTGTAAAATTTTACAAACGAGGCAAAATATTGAATATAATCGAAAAGTCTTAAAGCTCGATAGATTGTTTTCTACAGTGATGATGCTGCATTGTCTTTTTTAAGGCTTGGTTTTATGAGGATGCCAGTGGTTTTATGCTTGTTTCTCCAGCCTGGCCCCAACATGTAATGCAATATAGGACATATGGAAAAGGATCATAGCATGCATAAATATCTTGGCAGCATCCAGAGAGAGACAGTTTGCAAAGCTGTGGTTTATGGTTTTTATCATATTCATTATATGATATAAGCACAGTAAAAATTCATGTTTAGGCAGTTTTGTAAGCACTTTTGAGCTGATCCCCGAGAGATATTTAGGTCCTGATTGTGGACATCATCTCAGCTTTCATTGTGATTCTGTGTTTACTCGAGTTCTCAGGGTTGGATCGACATCTGAACGTTTCCTGGGAGAATTCAGAGGCCGGCAGTTCCTTACAAACGGACGCACTGTGCCTGCGGTGAGGCTCTTTAACCGGGGAGAGAGGGGAGAGGAGGACGGACAAGAAGGCATTGAGTTCTTATGTAACATGTTGGCATGTTCACTCTGTTTCAGGTCATTCAGTTCACGGTGATTCTGTTCTGTTCTCTTTGTCTCTCTGTGTGTCTGGCCACTCTTTTTTTTTTTTTTAAATCACCTACGGAAACCTAATTTTGCCACCAGGCTTTTTATGTAATTATTTTTCCCCCAACCATGCTATTCTAGTTGCCTTTTTATTCCTCTATGAACTTACACTGCATCAAGCTCTTGCATTTTCACTGTTTCTTTATTTGTTTGAGCTATTTTTAAAAATTTCTTCTAGTCTTGTAATCGAATCTAATCGATTACAGTAAAGTTTTAGAAATTACCATGCTAATAAAGTTCTGTATTTTTCTGTACTTCTGATGAACAGCATGTGGTTCACACAGAGGTTGTTCTTTAAATTCCTCAAGATTACTGTCTCTCTTCTAAATGCTATGTAAAGGGGATAGAAAAAGAGCATAAGGGAAGAGGGAAAATGGATTTCAAGGAAGCCCCCATCAGTCTAAAGTCAATTTAAATATTTGGCACAGCTGAGATTATGCAACGGTGATTCATGCTGGCAAACAAGGTCAATCAATCATTGAAAAGCAGATAAATCCATTGCACTTGTAATCTGACCTGTTGAGAATCATTATGTGGTGCATGGCGCCCCCTTCTGGACAGACACAGACACAGCTGCCAGCGCTACATCAAACAAACCTTTGTTTTTTTTTTTCCCAGTGTGCCTCACAGAGAAACATCGGCGTGAATGAAACCCCTGACCTCTGCAGTGTTACCCACCATATGCTCTGCACACTGATTGACAAAGCAGCATCTCAATTAACGGCAGCGCCTCATCGCAGGCCCCTGGGAGTTGAAGCAGCTTCACCTTTGAAACACCTCATCAAACACATTTCAGAAACAGCTTTTTGTTTTTGTTTTTATCTGTTTTATTATAGTTGTATTTGTTGCATTCTGCCACAAAGCTGTTTTTAGTATGTTATTGTTGGATTACTTCAATTAGGATATTCTGAATGATGCCATGCATACATTTAACCCTAGACAGTATAGTAAGCAGGTTGAGTATGCAACAAGGGCATTCATTCAGATGCATGCTTTATTTTTATTGATCAGGGTTTGATTTTTATTGATCAGGTCATAAGTCTGGGGTTCTACTCTCTACAACTGAGGTCAATCAGTTCAAATCTTCAAATCTGCAGCCTCTGAAACACTTTTATGAACTGTTTTATATGTAGAGGAAATACTACCTGGTTCATCTTAGACAGATCGGTAAATTACATTTGCAACTACAGGTTTCAAACATTCTCAACACTCACTGATATGCAAATTCTCCATACGGATACGTTTTATCTGCTATTACCATACTTGACCACCAGGGGGCAAAATTTGTAAATGTTGCATGCCTGTCTGAAGGTCGGTTTATGGTTCTGCATCAACATGTCACTGTGGATCCGCTGCAGGTGTCTTGAGATGCCGCTGCAGCTCATGAGCATCTCGAGACCTGTCACCGGTCCACCTGGCCATGTGTTTCTAGTTGGTTTCTACTCATAGGGAAGAGCATGTGGAGCCAATCAAAGTGAATCTAGCTGAGGAGGTTCATTAATATGTTAATTTGCATGACAGCTCATCCTTAAGTTATTAAGACGGCCTCATGTCACTAAATTCCATGTGAGAAATATCATCTTGCGTCTACGCACAGAATGATCAAAGCAGAACCATAAATACTGACAATGCCACAGACAAGTACGGCATGTCTGCAGTGACACTCTGAACTATAAATCAGCCTTGAGCCACAGAGCGTGTGTGTGTGTGTGTGTGTGTGTGTGTGTGAGCATGTGTGTGTGCTCACCTCCAGAGCCCGGCTCTCCTGCCTTGTTGCGTCGGCGTCTCAGGATCACTTCCAGCTCGCTGTCCTTCTTCCCCGGCGGCGAGGCTGCAGCTTCCTGCGAGCCTCGGCTGGGGCTTCGCTTCACCGTCTCCTGCAGGCAAACACGCTTCCATTAGCCTGTTATTCACAAAAC